>PVJD01006502.1:0-97481 GCA_004026545.1 Mormoops blainvillei
CGGCTGTGGGTGTCACATTGCAGCCTGCGGGACTCCGGGAGCAGCTGACTCCGCGTTTCCTCGCCCCCGGCTGGACGCCCGAAGCCGCGAATCTATGCCAGCAGGGCTCGTGCCGGCTTTGGACCACCCGCGCCTTCAACCCTTCCCCCAAGCCCGGTGCCCGGCGCGCGCAACTTCTGAAGGACCTGAGGTCGGGGGATGAGCGGGAGCTGCCCTCACCCCACTCTCCGGGGTCCCGAGCGCGAACCCGCTACTCCGCTGTGCCCCTTGCTGCGCGCCCCCGCGCACTTACCCAGCGCCGTGCCGACCACGAAGGCCAGCAGTGTCCCCATGACTGCGCTGCGCGCGCTGCACCCCTCTCCCGGGCCGCCGGTATTAATAGCCGGGCGAGAGGCGGCGGGACCCGGCGGCGGTTATAATGTCCCCGGGAGCGCGCGGGCGCAGCAGCTGCGGCTCTGGGACTAGTGAGGGGGGAGGGGGGGCGCGGCCCCCCCGCTCGGGTTACCGCCGGGGGCCCAGCCCCGGGGCCCGGCGTCCGGGCATCCCCGCCGCGCGGGCGGCGGCCGCTGCTTGGGCTGCTGCGCTGGCGCGCGCAGCCGGGCTCATCCACCAGATGCCCCGACCCAGACCCCCTTAGGCTCCCGCGCTCGGTCGCGGGCCGTGCTCTCCTGCGCACTGCAGCGGCGGCGGCGGCGGCGGCGGCGGCGGCGGCGGAGGCCGGGGAGGGAGGAGGGAAAGGGAGGGGGCGGGATGAATCACCGCGGGAGGAGGGCGCGGCCGCCCAGCCTTTGCCGCAGCGGCCCGGGAGGCGCCGCTGCACCGGCCTCTCCGGGTGGTGCAGGGACCACAGCTTCCCGGCATGGGCGTGTGGCCTAGGTGTCCCGGCCCCTTCAGAAGCTAAGGACCTCCAGGATCAGAGTCTGAGAAAGGTCACCCCTAGAGTCACAAGGGGGCAGAGAGGGCGGTTTGGGGGCAGAGCTTCAGACTTCACATTATAGAGATCATCCTCACGGGATCTAGGGGGGTCTTGAAGGGACCTCCAAGTAACCTCTCTCTGACATCCCTGGCATCAGGCCTGGAGGTCACTGTGTGTGAACCCAAGCGGGCATGGTGGGGGTTGGTAACTCCAGACCCCTCGAAGCAGGGTCCAAATGGGAGGCTGCCCTGGGGGTTTGGGTGCCGTCTTTCAGGAGGACGCCCCCTCTTTGTCTTTGACACCGTCCGTCCCGCTCTCCCCCCACGCCTGAGCGGCCTGCCCAGGCCCCTGTCTTCCCGGCAGGGAAAGCTCGTCTCTGCCTCAGGGCCCTTGCCCTTGCTCCTCCTTCTGCCTGGACCGCTCTTCTCCCAGCAACCGCAAGGCGCACTCTAGGTCCTCCTGCGGCTCTTGGCTTCAGTGTCACCTTCGTCAGGCCTTCGGTCCATTCCTGGGAAACTGCCTCACCGGTCCCTTACCTGACCTCCTTTACTTTTTTTTTCCCCACAGCAGTTGTCACCAGACATTGTACTCTTCCTTTATATAGCTTCTCTGTTCGCTGCCTGTCCCTCTAACCCTAGAATATAAACTCCCCCAGGGTGAGGACATTATCCTGTGCACCAGTGTCTCCAGGACCTTGGACTGTGCCTGGCACACTGTAGGTGCTTGATAAATATTTGTCACATGAACAAATGCATGGCAATGCCAGAGCTCTTGTGATGATGTGCTGAATCCACTTCTACCTCCGTAAACATGTGCAGCAAATTATACTATTATCCCCATTTCACAAAGAGGAAACTGAGGCTGAGTCACTTCCTCACCTAGGGTCATGGCCCTAGCCTCAGGTGGATCTGGAATCCTGCCCAGTAATGGCAGGTGGTCTATCTTATCGGTAGGTTCTGCCAAACAGAGAGGATGAGGGCGAGGTCTTTGGGCTGTCAGACCTTGGTGGGAGTGATACTTCTGGTTGGGGGTCACTACTCAGGTCCTGGCCACCAGTTTTGGGTGGTGTGAGGTTCCAGAACCCCCTGGCCTAGCTTTGCTGGCCATGAGGAACCAGGATGTGGGGCAGGCCTCAGGCAGAGGAACAGGAAGCCAGGGACACTGGACACCTTTGTGAGCTGGGCCTCTGTGCCAGCACTGACTTCCTGGGTTGTGAAATTCCCCTACAGAAAATAACCTCGCTGTTCTGAGCCCTCCCTCTGGCTGGGTGGCAGGCAGAGGCACAGTGAGGACAAGCCTTAGGCACTGAACAGGGGCACCTACTGACAGCCCCACAAGCTGATGTCCCCTGAGTACCTGCTATGGGCTTGGTGCCACTCTATGCACTTTTACTAACATTAACTCATCTAATTCTTCCTACAGGTGGGTATGGGAAACTGAGGTGCAGGGCAGGTAACTTGTCATGATCACATAGCCAGGGGATAGGAGAGCT
The DNA here is from genome assembly GCA_004026545.1 of Mormoops blainvillei. NCBI lineage: Eukaryota > Metazoa > Chordata > Mammalia > Chiroptera > Mormoopidae > Mormoops > Mormoops blainvillei. The sequence continues at coordinate 2,409 of PVJD01006502.1, forward strand.
CTGCTGTTTGTGTTGCCTGTGGTCCACCCTCCTCCAGTCCTCTGCCCCAAGCCATTCATTACAAAGATTCTTACAGCCTCACTGACATGTCAAAGGTCTCTCTTTACCTCTCAGTCACTCTGGAACTAGCACAGGGTTTGAGTGGGCAGATCTAGGTTCTACCTGGACCAGGGCTTCACCTCTCAGCCCATTTCCTCCTCAGTAAGACAGGGGCCAAGATGGCCTCATGGGGATGGACCACTGTGGAGTCCTGAAGGGGTTAGGACCTGGTATCTCTATGTGGAGCCATCAGGGGCCAGGCCTCCCTGTTGAAGAGCCTCAGGCATGTTAACTATTTGTCTCCAACTCACAGAGCCAGTGTGAGAATTAAATGAACATCAGACCATGGCACTTAGACTGGTTTGTACTTGGTGCTCAGTATATGAGTACTTTTCTCCCTTCAGTTTTTCTGCAATGAGTAATATTACTAAATAATCACCTTATTATAAGCTGCCACTTTTATTAACTTCTTGCACCCTCATAAAGCGGTTCTCAAAGTGGGATCACTGGACAAGCATCACCTGGGAACTTGCTCAAAGGACAGGCCCGTCAGCTCACTCTGGATCTGCTGGATCATACTCTGCCAGTAGGTCTGGTGATCCGCCCTCCAGGAGAATCTGATATGGCTTAAGTTTGAGAATGACTGACTTTGAACAACCCTAAGACTGGGAAGCCTGGGGCTATTCTTATGCCCATTGAATAGAAGAAGAAACTAAAGCTGAGAGGCTGACCAGCTCTAGGCTATATGCTAAGGTAGAATTTGAGCCCCGGCCACCAGGAATTAGTCTGTCCTAGGAGCCCCTGCACTGGACCCTCATGATGTGAAGCTTGTGTAAGATGCTAGGGAATTCCAGGTCATGTCAGTGACTGTGGCCCCAGAAAATGGACAGATCCCTCTCCCTGCTACACAGGATCTGAGTGCAACAGGGGGCTCCCTCCCATTCCCTGGGCCCCACAAAGACACCACAGCCATTTCCAACCCTTTATTGGGGCTCTGTCAGCCCAAATAAATACAATATATTAAACCCAGAGCTGAGGGAATTGTGCACACCAGGAGGTGCCCTCCACAACCCCAGCAGGACAAAATAAGTTAGCAGGGTGCCTGCCGAAGGCCAGGCCAGCTCCCTGGCTGGGCAGGTGATGGCAGCTGGACTCGCACACGCTGGTCTAAAGTGCATCTCGCTTCTGTGGTCCCCATGTCTGCATGGCCCCTGGCCAGGCCACTGGGATGGGTGGGCAGGCGGTTCCCGGTGCTCACACTGTGCCAGCAGTGGTCACCGAGGTTCTGTGTCCATCTGTTCATTTGGGGGGATGGCTGTGTAACCAGATGTCCTCAGGAGAAACTATCATCAGGCCGTGGCTGGGAGTCAAAGGGAGGGTCTGAGACGGTGATGCCTTGATGTAACTTCTCCAGCGAAAACTTCATCTGGGGGAAGAGGTGGGCCGGGTTGGGGGTGAGCGCTGGATGGGTGATGTCACCCCCCGATCCTGCAGTTGAGAAACTGGGGAAGGTACAGAGAGGCCATGTCCCCTGCCGGGGTCACCATGTAACATGAGCAGAGCCACACTGTGCCCAGTTTAACTTCTTACGGGCAACAGATTGAAGGTGCCCAGGTGGCTTGGGTTCAAGTCCGGGCTCTGCTACTTACTGGGAAACCATGGGCAAGCCCCTTACCTGTCCCAGGTGCCTTAGCTGAAAAGGGTCAGTAATACCTGCTTCTGTAGGTTATTTTAGGGATCTGATGGCACACAGGTGCTCAGTGCCTGTTATTCTTACTCCCTGCTGTGCAACCTTGGGCAAGTTTGATCGCCTCATACCTCAGCATCCTGTTAAGTCTGGGGGACAAGAGCATCCCCTGCATAGCCTGGCTATGAGAAGTAAAGCAGTTGGTCATTTTGGCACTTAGAATAGCCCAGCTCATCAGTGTCTGCTGTTAGCACGAATTTGAGAAGTCAACTCTGTGCCCATGGCGATTTGAGAGGAAAACTATGAGAATTTAATTCAGGATGGGGAGGCCCTGCCATCCCTTGCTCTGAGATGGGGCCCTAGCTTCAAAACCTCCAACCCTGTCCTCCACAGCCCTTCCCACACTGAGCGTCTCCGTTCAAGCATAATTTCAGGGTGCAATGAAGCCCCTACGGAAAGCCCCAGCATTATGGCTCATAGGGACCAGACACGGTTTTCACTGTTACCCGCCAACCTGGGCTCTGACACCGTTGGGTGGCCAGCTAATGCCAGGTGCTCCCCAGGTTCCCACATTCACTCCCCACATTAACTACTTACCCCAGGTCTCTGAAATTTATGCTGACCCACCACATTTATTGAGCACCTGCTGTATGCCAGGCTATTATACTAATAGCAAACATACATAAAGTGTTTACTCTGAAGTTGGCACTATTCCAGTGTGAACTCATTTAATTCTCAAAACAGTCTTTGAGGGAATGTCAATTACTATCCCATTTACAGAGGAGGAAGCCAAGGCCCCAAGTCACTTGCACAAGGTCACACACCAGAATTTGAACCTGGTCTTCTGAATAGATGCTGCCTCTGAACTAAAGGGGAGGCGTGGGGTGACCCCTTCTAGAGGTGAGACGCCAATATCCTTTGGAAAACCCCACCCCCACCCTTATGTAACTGCCCCCCTTAGTTATCCAAAGTGGGGAGGGATACAGGGACTGAGCCTTGCCAAACCCTGTACTGGTTCAGGGGTGGGCATGTGACCCCAGCAGCCAGCGAGAGTAAGTCCTTTCCTTTGAATGTCAGTCTAGAGCTGCAGGTACCACCTAGGCCTCCTGGGGGAGGGCAGAGTCAAAAGACGGTACCAGAGACCAATTCTTACTGCCATTGAGAGGCTGGGCCCAACCAGGCCTGAAGTCAGCCACACCTGGACTTTTTTCCTAGGATGGGAACCAATAAATTCTTTCATTCTGCTGATATTTCTGGCAACCCTGGAGGGTAGGGGACTATGAATGGCCTCCTCATCTGTGGAGGAGGAAACTGAGGCCCAGAGGCATCTGCCGCATCTTCGGGTTTGAGTGCAGGGTCCCATAGCCATACCTCATCCAGAAGCTCCACTGAGGCCCGCAGGATCTGCCTCCACTTGTGCACCTCGACGCTGTGGAACTGCTTCTGCAGGGCCAGGACCTCTGCCCACTCCGCTGCCGTCTGGGGGAACTTGCTGTGGGGGGTGCAGGGGCTGAGTGGAGCCTTGGCCTCTCCCTACCTGCCCAAACTCCCAACCCCTCAGGGTACCCACTCACTCCTTGGCCAGGGCCAGACTGTGCCAGGACTCAAAGGTGTGGGCCGTCCTCTCCAGGGACCAGAGGCGGTAAAAGAGGAGAACGTTGAGGGCGATGAGGATGATGAGGCTGGGGGCAGGGGTCAGAGGTCAGGAGTCAGGACTGATGCTCCCACAAGTCGGGCACACACACAGCCACACTTTGAAGGGACACTATGACTACCCTCTCTTCAGAGGAGGAAGCTAAGACTCAGAGAGGGGGAGAGACATGCAAAGTCAGCATTCAAACCCTGGCCTGTCTGACACCCACACCCTTAAATGCCACGCCAAACAACCTCACTGGGAAAGCCAAGGCTGTGGAATAGAGAAGGGGTTGCAGCCAGCAGTGAAACATGAGGTGAGGGGGTGTGTGGGACACAGGACCATACCTCACACAGATCCTGAGGAGGCAGTGAGGGGGAGACAAAGAGATGAGAGTTGCCCAGCCCATCCTACACACCCCACGCCCCCTCGACCCCAGCCCCCAGCAGAGCATGCCAACCAGCCTCTCACTGGAGACTGAGGCTGGCCCAGAGAGGCTGGTTGCATGGCTGATCTGACCCTCACCTCCTAAGGTCCACTGGAAGCATGGATCTCACTTCCATTTCCTCAGTGTCTCGCCCCTTCACACCTCCAGACCTCCATGCATGTGGGTGTCCCTGCCTAACCCTCTGGGGCCTCAGCTCAGGAGTCCCCTGCTTTCCCAGGGAGCCGTCCCTGACTGTCCACTTGTCCCGGCCAGAGGAAGCCCTCGCTGGCCTCCTGAGGCTTCCCTATCCAGGCCCTGTTCCCTCCGCCTGTATTTTCCCCCATCACTGTGGTCTGGACTGTCTCCCCCAGAGCTGCCTGTCACTACTGGGTGCCCAGCATCACCCAGCTTAGGGTTAAACACAGGAAACATGAATGAAAAGTATAAGTAAATTTGTTTCTTTTGCATACCTCTCCTGGTTCACCTAATTTTGCCTCTTTGGGGTACCTATTCCTCCAGAAAGCCTTTGCTGCCCCCTGGGTGAGGTCAGGTCCCTGTAGCCCCAGAGTCCCAGGCATCCACCTCTCAGCAGGCAGACTTCTCCGTGATCAACAGAGCAGTGCACTGCACAGCGCTCTGCTGGGCACGTCTCGCACATGGGCTCCTTCAGTCCTTGCTATGAGGAGAGCCCACATTCCCACATAAACTGAGGCGCAGTGAGGCCAGGCAGTTGCCCACGGTCACACAGCTAAGACACAGGCCCAGGTCTGGCCGACCCTGAAGCCCGGCCTCCTTACTCACACAATGCTGATGAGCACCAGGGCGCTGGGGATGCCTGTCCCGGGGCCCTGGTCCGTGGTCGGTTCTGAGAAGCGGGAGCTAAGGGAGCCTGTGGGACAGCAACTCAGAGTCAGACAGGCTCATCTAGCCCACTCCACCTGGGCCTCGCTCCTCCAGCTGCCCTGCCCGTGCCCGACAGACTCGCCTGAGGTGTGCATGCCAGCCCGGGCGCAGGAGTCAGGGTCCGGGTGCTGGGGTCCATCACCGTGACCTCTCCAGCTTAGGGGCCGCTTCCGCCTCCGCAGGCCCGACAGCAATCCCCGGGCATCCTTCCCACCTTCCTCCAGGGACAGCTTCTCGGCCTTGGCAAGCTCTCGCTCTGCAGACACAAGAGGGAGGGCACTGCAGGTCTGCATCCAGCCAGGTCACAACCCCATCCTGCCCTGGCCGACTCTGTCCCCTACCCAGGTGGTGGAAATAGTCTTCAATGCCGCTCCACGAGTTCTTCTCAATCAGAGACTTCACGAGGCTCCAGGGCTGCTTCCGGTAGCGGATCTCAGAGGACACCCTGGGGTTGGGGGAATGGGGTCAGGGTCTGACTCCAGCCTTGCTGGAAGCCCTAGGAATGGGTGTGCTTTCTTCTCTAATTCAGAGAGAGAACTGTGTGCACACAGACAAAACAGATGTACTCCCACCCTCCCACCCACGGCTTCCCTATGATCCCTGCTCTCCCGAAGTGCCAGCCAGTCAGCCCCTAACTCCTTCTCTGTCCACACCTCAACCTTGGCAAGTCTCCTGTCCATAAGTGCCACCTCAGCACTGCCCATCCACGCTGCAAGCTTAACACGCACCTCGGCCCTGAACCCCTTCCATCTTGCTGCTGCATGTAGCTCCACATGGGCATCTAAAATAGTTTGACATGTCCCCAGCTGAGCTCCTGCTCATCCCCCAATCCTACTCTCCCCATCTTCCCCCATCCTCATTAGTGGCAGCTCCATTCTTCTAGAGGCTCAGGCCAAACACCTCTGTGTGTTCCTGGCCCCTCAGGGACCAATGCTTCTGTTTGCCTGCCAGGGTAGCAACCAACATTCAGCAACTAACTTTGGCTGAGGAGCACGGAGCAGGGGCCCTGGGAACACCAGGGCATCGGGTGGAGGCAGCTGCTCACCGTAGACGGGCCTTGTTCCGGGCCAGGCCCAGGATGCAGTAACGGTGGGCAGTGTAGAAATAGTCCTGGTAAGGGATGCCGTGCGTCAGCACCTCGGAGTCCACCACGCACCCGCCTGCCTGAGGGCCTCGCCGGAACAGTGTCTGCAGGGCAAGGGGGTGGGAGTCAGGGCGGCTCCACCTGGCTGTCCCACCCAGCTGGCCACCCTGCCTGGCTCACCTGTGTCTCCACCACGGAGGCGCTCTTGGGACCCAAAGGGTTGCTGATGGGGATGGTGTAGGTCAACACACGGCGCTGGTGGCACTTGCTGTCCCCACTCCAGGGGCTCAAGGTCACGTCTGGGGCAGGGAGAGAAGAATGGGGACACTACTCGCCAGCCCTTTGCCTACAGGCCGTAGGAGACGCAGCCTTTTAGGAAGGTTCCGGTTTTCTGGGGCCTTGCCCCAAAGCCCACCTTTCCTCCATGTCCCTACCTTCTTTGGGACACCCAAAACTTTAGATATTGGTGTACTCAGAGCTGGAACCTTTCCCCTCCCTACACCTCTCACCCCTCCTGAGGCCATCTCATCCATTCCTGCAGCCTCAGTTTCCCTCTCTGTACCAGTCCGGGCTTTCCCCCTGAGCCTCGGACCTAGGGCCCTGAGACCTCCTGAACACCTTCCCCTCCAAGTCCCTGGGGCCCCTCATACCCACTGGGCCCCACACTGGCCTCAATATCTCTTCACACCTGCCTGTCCCCTGGGGCCCTATCTCAGGAGTGGTCCCGCTGCCCTCCAGGCCCCCCCACCCAGGCCTTGGGCCCGGGAACTCCCTCCGTTGTGTGACTCCTGAGCCCCTCCGCTGGCCCCAGGGTCAGCCCTTCCAGCCCACCTGCTGCTATGGTTCCCCTCCCCACACCAGGCCACGGGGTCAGCCTCCAGCCTCCGGGCCTGTGCAGGTGCCTGCCCTGCTGGCCTCCTGCTGCATTCCTCTCCCAGACTTCCTCCCCTTTCCCTGGGAGAGCTCCCCCTCAGGCCTTAGTTCCCACTTCCCATCCTTCCAGCAGCCTTTCCTGATCTGATCACAGCTACCTCTCTGACACTCACATTTATTTGTGTGAGAATCTATTTACCCTCATTCTCATGAGATTCTAGGGTACATCTGTCCTGGTCTCTGTGTAGAATGGGTGCTAAATGAATGACCGTCACATTTATGAAATGTGTACTACAGGCTACTGTTCTGGGCACTTTTCTAGAATTAACTCACTCAGTTCTCCTGAGACCCTGATAAGGCAGGTACTATTATCATACCCCCATTATGCAGAAGGAACCGAGGTGCAGAGAGGCTGGAACCCTGCTAGTAAGGGGCAGAACACTCTGCTCTCGCGGATGCTGCTTTTAACCCCCTCACCCTGCCACCCCTAACCTGGACAGCAGTGCCTGCCTGTCTCTGGGCTTGTCCTCCCCCTGCCTCCCTGTGCCTGGGGAATCTCAGTCCCCTAACCTGTGAACTTGCACTGCTCCAGGAAGCCCTGCAGGAAGGGCGAGTCTGAGAAGAGCATCTGCTGGAGCCGTTCAGCACCCACGTGGAAGACAGAATTGATGAGGAGACGGCCGGAGAGATCAGGATGCAGGGCAGCCAGGTCCACTGGGAGACACAAAAGGGCAGCAAATGAGGGCACACGCACTCCTCCTCCCTCAGGGTGGTTCCTTGGTTTCTCTCTGGTGACCACTCTATCCCACTGCTGGCCTTGTAGAGTGGATGGGCAGACCTAGCCACCTAGACCAGAGTGGACACTGTGCCACAGGGGTGGCTTTAAGGTGGCATGTGCTCCACGCCCAAACAATCGGAGCCATCGTGATTGGCGCTGACTGTAGGCCCAGCCAGCTGCATCCCCAGCAATCACAGGCTCATAGGCCTGTGACACCTGGTCACGGTGACTGGTTCAGGGCCCAGGCAGCCACAGTGATTGGTTCTGAGGGATGTGTGTGACCCCAAGCAGCCACAGTGATTGGTTCAGCAGTTGGCTCGCTTTCCACTCAAAGCTTTCAGTATAGCCACTGGGAAAAGCATCTTTTCTCTCTGCTAGGCTTGTCTAGAGCAGGGCAGGGTCTCTCTCTGCCCCCACAGGAGGAGGAGTTACCTGGGAATGAAGTTGGCACAGAGATATAGAAATGATGGTGACGATGGAAATTATAACAGCCAATACTTACTAGCTGGTCCAAGCACTTTATATATATTAATTCATTTAACTCTCTTCACGACAACCCTACAAAGCAGATATTATCATTGCTAACCTCATTTTTCAGATGAAGGAAATGAGGCTCACAGAAGTTAAATAATCTGCCCAGGTTACGTAGCTAGGAACCACTGTGGCCAGAATTTTAATCCCAGCAATCTGGCTTCAGGGTTTGTGCCCCTATCTGCCCTGCTCTGTTACCTTCAGAGCAGAGCTAAAGACAGATGTCTAACAACACCACTGAATGCCTTACCTGCCCACTCCCTGGATTTGTCAGTCCAGTGAGCCAGCAGATCCCTTGCTTAAGCCAGTCCGAGTAGTTTGTCATGTGTAATTGAACCAAGTGATCTGGGCCCCCTGCCTCACCTTCTTCCCCTGTGGATGAGGAGGAGTTACTTGTGTCTGTCAGCAGCTCCTCACTGGGCAGCAGATCCAAGGGGCCCAAGGAAGTGGGTCCTCCAGGTAGGGTGGGCTCTGTGCTCGGGGGTTCGGCCACCGGAGTCACTGTCTGGCTGGAAGAGGCGTCTGGCTGTTTGTCCGTCTGCTCCTCCTTGTCCTCCTCTGCCTGCAGAGAATGACTTAATCCAGCCTTGTCCCACCTCCATCCCAGCCCGGGGGCTTCCTACGTGCCCACATTGGCCATAAGCATTCAAGACTGTAAGAAAGCCAGTGCTGGGAGGTCACATGTACATGGAGAGCTTACAGCTGAGCCTCAGGGGGCCCTCGGGCCGCCCAGACAGGGGCTCCTCTCAGCTCCTTATAGGTCTATCTTGGATGCCTGGGCTGTGAGCTTTCTTACGCCAGTCCTCTCCATGCCTTGCTGCTGGTAAGGGGCAGAGCACTCTGCTCTCGCGGATGCTGCTTTTAACCCCTTCACCCTGCCACCCCTAACCTGGACAGCAGTGCCTGCCTGTCTCTGGGCTTGTCCTCCCCCCACCTCCCTGTGCCTGGGGAATCTCAGTCCCCTAACCTGTGAACTTGTGCTGCTCCAGGGAGCCCTGCAGGAAGGGCAAGTCTGAGAAGAGCTTCTGCTGGAGCTGTTCAGCTCCATCCTCATCCATCCATCCGTCTCTTCTCTTCTGTCTGACTCTTTCCATCTATCTCTCTCCCCTTTGCCTATCCCTCTGGTTCCCTACCTGCCCCTCTTTACTTTGACCATCTCCCCAGCTCTGTCCTACCCCTCCATCTATCCCCTGTTACTCCTCCGCCCACCTCTTCTCTGTCCCTCTGACCATTCCCTCCCTGGTCCCCCCTAATATGTCCCTCTCCCTGACAACACCTCTAGTCCTCCTGTGTCTCTTCCCCTCAGCACCCTCCTCTCTCCCCTTCTGCTCACCCCATGGTCTGCATCACTGCTGGCTCGGGAAAGGTTGGGGGTGATGCGGCCATGGCGCGAACCCACCGGGCTTGGCTCCTGGCTGTGGTCAGCTGCGCCTGAGGGGGTGATGTCACTCAGGGCAATCACATCTCCCACTTCCTTGGGGCTCCTGCAATGAAAGGGAAGATGTGGGTTGCTGTATCCTTGAGACCCCACATACCCACCTCAAGCCACCCGGAAGTCCAGGAGCTCTTCACGCAGCCCCTTCTGTCTCCCCCAACCCCAGGAACCAGTTGTCAACCTTTGACTCACCCCAGACCGTTCAGCTGTAAGGGGCAGACATAGTCCTCATCCTCGCTGGTGAGGCCCAGCTCTGAGCCGTAGCACTGATGCACCAGGTGCCAGAGCTCGCGGGGACTCAGCGTCTGGGCAGGCAGGACGTGGTCGGGGTTGGCCTCCACCACACCCAGGTCAAAGCCCTTTCCACCCAGTCCCCACCAGCCTCAGCAGTTCCCCCAGTGTCCACACGGGGCAGCATGGTCTCCCATCGCATATCTCACACCCCATGACAACCTAGTGGGGAGGAGCCAGTGCTTTCAGGACTTTCCCCTCAGGTTCTCGCAATGCACGGCTACAGATTAATGGCCCCAGTTTTACAGAGCATGAGGCCCAGGAAGGAGAAGTCATGTGCTCAAGGTCACACAAGTGACCAGAGGCATCTGAGGGATCCAAACCTAGCCAGCTTCCAGAACCTCTGCTCCCACCCCACCCTCCATGCTGTTCTGCCCCCATCCATTTCTCTAGTGTCCTCAGGAGCCCTGGACTTTCAGTTACCCATGGCCAGAGGGGGCGGATGACGATGATAAAATAGTAACAGTGACAATGACAGGAGCAGCAGACACACACTGCGTTTTTACTATACGCCAGGCATTCTTCTCATCCTTTCACATGAGCTAATTCGCTGAGTCTTTAAAACAATTCTGTAAAGTAGGTGCTAATAACATCATTTTAAGACAATGACACTCAGGCACAGAGGTGTCCAATGTGACCCCAGAAGCTGGTCTAGCACCCTGGAGCTAACCACTGGACGGACTACACTGCCTCATAAGAGATGACATTGTTGAGCACTTATTCTGAGCCCAACTCTGGCTGCTATGAAGTAGGAAGAGTCCCCATCTGACCAGTGGGGTTTGGTAACTTAGCTAGGTCACACAGCTCCACAGTGATGGGTACAGAACTCCAACCCCTCAGGGCCTAAGCTCTGCCCCTCGTCTGCCCTCACCCTTCTTGTGGGCTTTGATGCTGCTCTGTCTCCTCTCTCAGGCTCCTGCTCCAGCACTCCTGCCCCTAGTGGTCATAGCTGGAGCTGCCCCTAAGAGGACAGGGCAAAACCGTAGCCCTGCTGGAGGAGCCCGTCCCGGTCTTCTGGGTGCTACAGGCCAGCAGCGATAAGCCATGCCAGCCTGGCCTCTAGTCGCCCTCCCTCCCTGCCAGCATCACTCTGATTTGTTTGGGGTGAAAATTCTCTCCAGCCAATTCATCTTTCATTTGCCACACACCTGACTTCCTTTGCAGCTGAAGGCAGTCATGTGACCTGGTTCTAGCCAAAGAAATACAGAGAGAAGTCTGCTACAAGAAGCTTTTCCTCCCTGATAAAGAAAGGAATTTCTACTTTCTTTCCACCCCTGTGCCCCTTCGTGTTTGGGACGCTGACATGAGGGCACGATACCGGGACTAGAGCAACCACCTTGTAACTACGAGACAACTATGAGACAGCAAGCATGTTAACAAAACACCACTACGATGACACTGTGGAAAAACGGACAAGAACTTGGGCCCTTGATGACACAGAGAAGCCTGCACTCCTACCCTGGACCACCTGCCTCCGGACCTCCCGTTACACAAGCGTCAGCGGGACAGTGGTTGAGTGGAGTCCGGAACTTGACTGCAACAGGCCAGAACCCAGCTCTACCACATAAAAACCCAAGTGACCAGGGGCAAGTCTAACACTCTGTGCCCCACTGGTGAAATAAAGATAACAAGCATACTGCCTTGTAGGGTGGTTCTGAAGATTAAATGAGTTAATTCACGTAATACTCAGATCAATGCCTGGCACTTAGCAGTGCCATTAAGTGTTAGCTATTATTACCTTGTGAAATATTCAGTATCTGTTTGCTTAAACTATTTTTTGGTTGGCATTTCAGTCACGTACTGCCAAATGCATCCTACATCAACCTATGCAGTCACAGTGGGCATTCCAGGGGAGCCCGCCAAGGGCTAGCACTCGGTGAGCTACCAGAATGTTGCAAGTGAGAGTCTAAAATCCCTTACTCAAAAGCTTCGGGCAAGACATGATTAAAAATTAAGATTTTGGGTTTAAGAAAGATTAACACAGTGCCGATATTGTATGCTGTAATAGAGCACCAATAATAATAACTATTATATTTTGTATCCAGTGCAGTGTATGACAGGTTCTCAAAGTGTGATCCAAAGATTTCTGGGGGTCCCCTAATCCCTTTCAGGCCATCCATGAGGACAAAATTATTTTCATAAGTATGGTAAGTATTACTAGTAGTATAAGATGTTACTTATCTTTTCACTTTTGTTCTCTCAGGAGTACATAGTGTTTTTCTAGAGGCTCTGTGACAGGCGACACTGTCATATTTCTGGTCACTAATGCAATGTATTGTGTATTCTTGCACTTAAAATTTCCCAGTTTCAGTTTCCAATACAGTAGATATTGATAGATAATAACCTTCTTACACAAATGCTCTTTGGAGTCCACATTTTAAGGAGTGTAAAGGGTTCCTGAAACTATAAAGTTTGAAAGTCATCGGTGTGTTCTATTAATGTATTGGGTACTTTATGGTGAATTATTACATCCACGATCTACCTGCTGTGCACACCAACAACATGACAGTCACAGACCTGTGCTGTGCAAGAAGCATGCATGGCCATTTAAGTTTATGTTAATTAAAATTAGATAAAATTAAATTAAAAATGCAGAACCTCAAATCACACTAGCTACTTTTTAAGTGTTCAGTGGGCACCTGTGGCCTGCGACTGCCCTACCGGCCGGCACAGACAGACAGCACCTCCATCACAGGAGGAAGCTCCACGGTGCGGTGCTGGTACATGTAACAAGTGCCACGGTGCCAGTTCAGAGCAGTTTGCTGCCACGTAGAAAAAATGTTACAGGGAGCAAGGGGCCGTGGATACTCATTTCTAGTGGGCAGGGTCTGGTACGAGGGCCCATGGTGGTCCCTCATGCGACCCATGGAGGACGCTGCTGATATGTCGAGCCAGATGTCTATGGAGAGGAGCTGGGTGGTCCTGCAGTTCTGGTACCCTGGCCCCATGGTCCCCCTGGACCACCCCCAAAGCCCCCTGCCCAGGCCTCCTCCAGGCCCACCTTTTCAAGAAGCGCATTCTGCCAGAGGCGGAAAAGGAGCAGGAAGCAGCGGTCCCGGGCTCCGAAGGAGGTGAAGAAATGCTGCAGGAGAAAGGTGGGGTGTGGGAGAGACATGAAAGGGTGGAGGGGAAGCTCCATCCTCATCCATTCATTCATCCCTTCATTCATTCTACAGAATGTTTATCCTGTGCCCAACCTGGCACCGGATGCTGGAGTCTCTGTGATGGGGAGATGGCCCCTAGCTCTGTACCCAGGGCTCACAGGCCAGGGCGGAAGATAGGCACGACTCCAGATGGGGTCAGTCCAGAGTGACTGGGCTGTGAGGGGGGAAGCCCAGGGCAATTTCCCAGTCTCCTTTGCCCACAGGGTGGTCAACTGATCTTCTTTTGGCCAATAAAACACAAAGGGGATTTTGATGTGAAGTGCCGTGTATGTGTGTGTGTGTGTGTGTATGCAGCCACATTTCTTTCTTCCTTTCCGTCTGGGCCACTGATGTGAGGCAGCTATCTTGGGACCACGGGTCAGTATCATAGGGACAGAATGGAGTGCCAGGGAAGGCTTCCAAGGAGAGAGGACATCTGAGTTGCAGATACATAGGAGGGAAGAATTTTACTATTAATCCTATCTCGGAGCAGCTGTGTGAGGGGACAGGCTGCAGGGACTGTGACAGCAGGAGGCCGGTGTGGAGATCCAGGTCAGAGAAGATGGGAGCCTGGGCCAGGGCAGGGGCAGGGAGAACAAAGAGAAAGCCACAGGCTGAGAGCTGGTCAGGATGCAGAAAAAACAGGGCTTTGGTGGTAGAAGAAGGGAGGAGTTGGCTAAGATCAGTGACCACATGGCCTTGTCAGCAGGTCCTCTCACTCACCTTCTCACTCTCTGTGCAGATCTGGATGGCATTGGGGATCAGCTTGGCCGTCTTCTCCTTCTTCAGGCACGTCACTTCCTTCAACTGGATGGAAATCTAAGAAGGACAGGTGGGTCAGGAGGGGCCGGAGCGCTGCCTGCCCCAGGGCCCCTTCTCACCCCTGTGTGGGCTCACTGTTGTCTCCCAGCGGAAGATGTTGCTGTAGAAGCAGATCCAGTTCTCGGAGAGATAGAGGCGGCCCTGGAGGAGGATCTCACGCTGCAAGGCACAGGAGTAATCTGAGGCGGCCAGGGGAGAGACGAGCAGATACCTGAGTCACACGGCCTGCCCAGCCAGCACCCAGGTGCGGAGGTTTGGGAGGGCGGAGATGGGAGCTCAGGGTTGGGCCAGGGCTAGGTGGGCGTCAGGACTCACCAACAATGAGGCGTTCAGCTTCAGGGAGTTTGCTGAACAGTTTCCGGAAGTCCTCATTCCGCTGTTTGTACGTGGGGCTCAGCATCTGGGGGAAGTTTGGGAGGTGTGAATCCAGGTGGGGCTCACCCCTAATTCTGCCCCACTATGCTCCCAGAAGCCCCTCGGTCTCCTCTGCCCCCGAGAGGCTCTCTGAGGCTTCAAGTCTAGCTCACTCTGGCTCCCACTGCCAGTAACATGAGAGTAACCATGACAAGAGCTCCCGTTTACTGATTTCTACATAAGCCAGGTCCTATGTCACATACCCACCAGCATCACTAAGTTCCCTTCAGCCTTGTAAGGTTGGGACTGCTTCTCAAGAAGAGATGTCCAGAGAGGTTAAGCAACTCACTCAAAGCCACATAAAACATAAGTAGCAACATAGGTACGACCCAACGTCTGCTGTCCCCCTCCCTCCAGCCCCTCTAGCAAGCCCCGTACTTACACTGTACCAGCTCTGCATCTTCTGCAAGAGAAAGGCGGGGAATCAGAACAAGGCCCCAGACCCCTGGCCTTCCACCCGTCTTCCCACCCAGCCTGAGCCTGCACCCACCTTGCTGTTACGGATGAAGTTCCGGCTGCCCAGGCTCTGGGTGCTGGGCGTCCCGGGCACCCCGCCCTTCTCTGAGGAGCTGTCTGACCCCTTCTCCACCATGGTGCCTGGTTCTGGCTCAGGTGGGGGTCGGCTTGGGGGCAAGAGCTGCAGCCGCTTACGGAGAGATGGTGAGCTGCTTGGCGTGCTCCGGCCAGAGTGGGGGGTGGTACTGGGGGTAGGGGGAGAAGAAGGGGTTATGGGACAAAACAAGCCAGGGGATGGAGACAGAACTATTTTGGGAGGCCTTCCCATTAGCCCACTGATTCCCACCCATCCATTCGACTCCGCTTCCTAGCAGCATGGCCCAGGGCAGGCTCCCTAACCCTCTGGTCCTCAGTTGCTGTATCTGTGACCCAGCGATCAGAAACACATGTCCTCATCCAGTTGTCTGGAGGCAAATGAATCAATACATGTACAGTGCTTCTAATACAGCCTGGAATACAGTGAACTCTCAATATACCTGCTATATTTTGAATTAACCTATTAGTCATTTACACAATACATACTTACTGAGCAGCTCCTTTTCTACTCCGTTGCCTGAGATAAAAACCTAAGTATCTTATTTTCTTTCTTGTGCTCCCTCATTTCTAATTTGTTAGTAAGTCCCACCTGGTCCACCTCCAAAATCTATTTGCCTTATTTCTATTAACCCCACTTCCCCTGCTCCAGTGCCCTGGCCCGGTCCCCTGCACACCGGTAGCCCTCTACAGTCTGCTCCTCGCACGCAGCCAGAGGGGGCCTATGAGCCCGAGTCCAGTCGTGTCAGGGCCTCCTGGTTGAGTCCTTACCAGGCAGTGCCTCAGTTCAGCTAAAAGCAAAGTCCCTACCTTGGCAACGAAGGCCCTAGTGTGGTCCCTGTCACTCCCTCCATTCCAGCCTCCTTTTGTTTCTGAAGCCCGCCCAAGCGTTTCTGCATTAAGGTCTCTGCACTTTTCTTCCCTGTGCCCGACTGTCTGTGCACAGCCCCAGCACGAGCGGCTCTATTCCACTCCGCTCAATTGCACTTCCCGTGGTTGCCCAGCTGGAAGTGGCCCCCGGCTCCATCATACCATCTCAACTCGTCCTGATCACTTACTCAGTTTGGTCATTGTCTGCCCCAGACAGTAAACTTTAGGAGATCTGGTTGCCACTGTGTCCCCAGCACCCAAAACTGTATGTGGCACATAGTGAACTCTGAATACCCATTGGTGACGACACAAATAATCCGTGTGCTGCCTAGAGCTGGGAGCAGCAGAGACCTCCAGATGTGGTTCCTGCCCTGGGGAATTAGCCAGCTGCTGGAAGGCAGCCCCAGAACAAGTAGAACTCTCAGAGGACTGGATAAACACCAACCTCACAGGGCCGTGGGGTCAGTCTGGGAGGATTTGAAGGGACACTCATTGCCAACTTTGTATCAGGACCGACTGTCACGGCATGTTCCGCACACGGTGAACTGAACTGATCCTCACACAACACTGTGCATTTGACACTGCTACCACCTCCTTCGCAGAAGAAACTGAGGCCCAAAGTGGCAAACCACTTGTCCACGGTTTACTTCAGAGCAGGAATCCAACAGGGGGCACTCGGTCTTCCCTGGGGAGGAGGCGGGAGTTCCTCAACCACTTGGGGCTCTTCACGCTTGCCTTCTTGCCTCCAAGCTCCATCACCCGCTCTTCCCTTTGTCCAGACTGTCCTTCTTCTTTGTTGCCTAGCAAATTCTTATGCACCCTTCAGGGCTCTTGCTCCACACCTCCTCTCTCCTGGACACTGCCCCCAGTTCTGTGGGTGCCCCCAGCCTCCCATCCCAGCTCTAACACTCTGCCTACACTTCCCTCATCCTAACCCTGACTGCTCTGCACTGTCACTGTTCGACGACAGCTCCACAGATCTGTAAGCTCCCTGTTGTCTTGGTCACTGCTCTGTCCCCAGTATTACTCAGGACAGGAACCAGGATAGGCATCATGTCATACTTGTGAAATGAATTTGCGGAAATAAATGAAATAGCTATGACCTAGGCCACCACCACTCCTCCTAGACCATCAGAGCTACCTTCTCCTAAGGTCTCCCTGTTTGGTCCCTGTCCCCCCACATGCAGCCAGAGGGGGCCTGTGAACCAGTCAGGCCAGGGCCCTCCTGGTAAGCCCTCCCCAGCTGACCCTCACTCTGGCTAAGGGCTAGACGCTCTCATCAGCCCCTCATTCACCCTTCCTGATCCCCTGTCTTGACTGTTCCCTCTGCTAAATGCCCTTCCTCCCAGATGTCTGCAGGGCCACCTTGCCTCCTTTGGGTCTCTGCTCAGTGGACACGTCTCCAAGACATCTTCCTTCCCCTCTCTATTTCAAACACACTCCTCAGCTCCCGCCCCTCCCCTCCCCCATCTCTCCCCTGGCCCGATCTTATGTATTTGTCCTTGTTTCTTATCCTTCCACATCGGAGGTGTGCTCCGGGGGGGAAAGAGGTTTAGTTCCCAGATGCATGCTCCTTGAGCATTTGCTCTTATGGGCAGAATGAATAAATGACCGTCTACCCTCACACCCCCAACCCAGAACTTGGATTCAACCAGGTGTGTGACTCGCCCAGTCCTCTGAGGGTTGAGGCTGCAGCAAGTCTCAGCTTGGCCACTTCCCTGTTGTCTTGGGCTAGAATCTGAACCTTTCTAAGCCTGTTTCTTCTTGAGTGTAATAGGGATATAATAGTATCTACCTCACAGGGCTGTCAGGAGGGGGACGCACTCTGGCTTGGCCATTCTGGGCTGCCAGGCTGAAATGGGTACATGGCCCTGCCACTGCCCCAGCATACCTGTGTCTAAGATGCTACACTGACCCCGACAGGTATGACAAGACACCTCAACCTGGTATGTGGAGCCCAAACTGAACCCAAACTACTGTCATTCACTCTCAAACTAAACGCTGGCCACCTGCCATGCATCAGATACTGGGCACACGAAAGTGAGCAAACTAAGTATAATCCCTGCCCTCAGGACCTGATGTTCTGTTTGGAAAACAGACAATCAATAAGGGAACATGTAAATGAGGGCGATAATCTCACTTGCACTAGTCACATGAATAGCAGCAGTGACACCTGGAAATTTTGAGAAAGACAGATTCGGGAAAGAGGTTTAGTTCCCAGATGCATGCTCCTTGAGCATTTGCTCTTATGGGCAGAATGAATAAATGACCGTCTACCCCCACACCCCCAACCCAGAACTTGGATACAGACCTCCGGAATCAGAGATGGGATGGGGCCCAAGAGAGTAACGCATGTTCAAGCTGGAGGACCATGGTGATAAAGGAGGGCTAGGTGGATGGGTGGGGTGTAGGGCACACTTGAGCTGAGCCCCGAGGATAAAAGATAGGTCTGGCAAAGGGAGGGGTAAGACTGCTTTAGGGGCAGGAACAATGAGTTCAGGGATAGGGCTGAGATCAGCAGCTCTGAAGAATGAGGTGGCCAGTGGGGCTGGGAAAAGAGGATAGGAGGGCACAGGCGCACCCACAGGTGCTGTGGGCTCTGGTTGGCTATGGATGGGTTCTGAAGGAGAGGTGACCGCATTCCTCACCTGCCTCATCTTCTCCCCTCTGGTCTGAACTGCAGACCCCTCCTCAACCTGTCTTAGTCTCCTGTAGCCACGGGTCAGGGGAAGGCATCTAGGGACAGGTCTAACACATACAGACTGAGCAGGGCAGGGCCCACATCCCCAGATCTTGCTTGTTGGCAGGAGGAACAGGAAGTGCTCAAGGGCAGACACTGCCCTGAGGCTGCCCAACCAGGCAGACTGCAGCAGAGGGGAGGGAGGAGCACCAAGTGTCTACAGGACCGTTATGGGGGTGGGGACTCAGAGGAGAATGGGGTGTTGCCACTGCAGACATTTCACCTTCAGCTCCCCGGGCCTAAACAGGCCCAGAGCTCCCTCTGGTCAGAGAGGACCAGATGCACACACAGGTATGCATTAAAGCGAAATGACAGCCAGCGTCACGGGCAAACTGCAGTTCCCCACAGCTGCAGGAAGTCTCCCTATACTCCTGCCCCCAGCAGCAGCACCACAGGTACGTTACAGTCACAGACAGCCACAAGTCCCAGCATAATTACACCCATAGCCACAGCATTACAAGTGTGTTACAGCCACAAAGTCCCAGAAGTTACACGCACACACACGAGCGCAGACGCAGAGGGTCACAGAAACACAGAAAACCACAAAAAGCTCCAGATGTATTACAGTCACACACAGAGTTACAAGAACACCTCAGAGAAGAGTTGAAAGCAAACAACATCCCTAGTTACGGAGAGAGTTGCGCAGTAAAGAACAGTCACAGAGGACCCCAGCTAACACATGCACGGCCTAGGAAAATTAAGTCACAGGGTCAGTTCAGCTCCAACGGTGCTCACCATCTGGCGGGGGAGACAAAGCAAAGGCCTGCTCTAACATGGCAAGGGATGGAGGTGTCAGCAGCTGTCGCTGACAGAGAACCCTGACACTTGCACAGAAGTGAAGGACTCAGAATAATGCGGCCCCTCAGGTTGCAGTCACATCTCAGCAACACAGCGGCCAGGGACATGCCTTATAATATAGGCTGTAACAGGGAGCAACGTCAGTTATGCTTGTTGCCTTGGGGAGTCAAGGGTACCCCCAAGGTTTGAGGAGGGAGGGTCCCAAACCCACTAAAATCCACAAGGGGTCTCTCTTTCTCTTGTTCTTCACACACACAAAGCCCCGGAGGGTCAGCTGCACACATGGAGGTCCAGGCACATGCATATAACAATGTCACCAATGGACACACACAGGAACTTTCACACAAAGATGGAATCTGAAGTAAATTACAGGCACAACCCCAGAGGGTCTCAGTCATACATGTCCAGCCCAGACACACAACATCACACTTGGACACACAGGTAACTGACATTTGCACAGAGACCTAACAGATTCAGAGGTAAATTATAGGCACTTTCAGAGGCAAATGGTTGTAGCACCAAGCACAGTGCCCCAGACACATATGGTCACACATTATAGTCACAACTGGAAACAAAGGCAACTTACAGTGACATTTGGAGCCACAGATGGAGTCAGATATAAATTACACACACACAGCCAGGGAGGATCACAGCTGTCTGCACCCCAGGAACCTAGACACATGCACGCACACTCCAAAGTCCCAATCTGACAACAGAGGTCTGATGGGATAGGTATACCACACATACAACCGCAGAAGGTCGTAGTCACACAAGCTGAGCCCAGATACATACTAGAGTCATAATCGGACACAGCAGTAACTTATAGTAACACATGGAATTCCAGGTAAATTACACACACACACACAAACAGCCAAAGAGGATTACAGCAGCCTGCAAACTAGGAAAACAGACACGCATACGTAAACGTCCAAGACACCTACAATTCATAATCGTTAACACTGGGCCCAGAAAGGGTGCAGGAGGATCCCAGAGGGGTTAGGCACGCGGCCGGTCGGCCACACGGACGCCCCCACTCCCCCGTAACCCTGACCAAGCCTCGCCACAAAGGAGGGCTGTGGGAGGAGACTCAGGCCAGGAGGGGATGTTCCTGGGCCTGCCCCGGGGTCCCAGGCCTGTGAGCTCGCCCTGCCTCCAGCCTAGGCCCAAAGAACCGGCTCGGGGTCGCTCCCACCCCTCGCCTCCCAAGCAGGGGCAAGCCAGGTCGGGGACCCTTCCCGCAGGCCGCGCTTCCCGCGGAATCAGCCCGGGACCCCAGCGAAAGCCCCGCCAACCTGGCGCATCGCGCCCTAGCAGCGACCAGCCAGGCCGGAGCTTCCCCGCCATCAGTGCTCAGCCCCCGGGTGCACCCCAGGACCCCAAGGCCCATCCCCACCCCGGGCTGGGCCCAAGTGCATACGTTCCGGGACCTCGGCTCCGGCAGCGCCCCCCACCCCTCATGGACAACCCCGTCTCCCCCCGCCCGGTCCTTACTCGAACATGGATGCGGCGGCGGGCGCGCCTAGCCGCGGGGCAGGGCTGGGGCCGGCTGAGCGGGGCTGAGCCGAGCTAGACGTCCCAGCAGGACACCCGCCTAGCCGTCCGAGGCCACCGCCCCACCGACCCCGCCGCCGGCACAGAAGGCCTGAGCCGCAGGAGGCGGCGGCAGCGTCACGCACCCCCTTCCCGCTCGCGCCCCAGCGCGTCACGGCCCCCCGCCCGCGAGGGAGGAGGAGGGACTAGCCCAGGCCTGGGGGCGGGGCCTAGATACCCGACCCGAGGCCGAGGCCGAAGCGGAGCAAAGGAGAGAGGGAGACGCAGGAGGGTGCTTATCAACTACGTGCAGGGACGGCGGGACAGAGAGGGGCCCCTAGGGAGAAGTAGAGACAGGGATTCGGGGCCGCCGGGCGAGGAAGATCGAGACCGAGAAATCGAGGGGGTAGGCTGGTTCGCCGTAGATACAGGGAGAGAGCCAGAGAGAGGAAGAGAAAGAGATGGAGGCCAAGAATCTAAGAAGAAACAGAAGCACAGAGGCCGACTTGATTAAATCAAAACGCAGCCGTGGCAGCTGCCTCGGCACAAGCTGCCACCCTCTCCCCTGGTGCCCGGGAAAAGGGTCCTCAGCTCCAGTGACGCGCCTGGCCGAGAGCTCCCCGCCCTCCAGGGAGGAACCTAAGAGGTGGGGCGGAGCTGGGGGTGGATGGAGATTCTGGGAAACCGAGGTGTTGGGGCGGCGCACATTGGGAAAGAAGGGGCACCACAGCTGCGGGAAGAGTTGTCCCCAGGTGCTCTCAGCGCCCGTCGGCCAGGCCAAATTAGAATTCAGCCTCCCTGGCGCTCATCTACGTCGTGACCTTGAGTAAGTCAGCCCACTACTCTTGTGGTAAGGGCTTTCCCACGGGACAGCGTGGGGAAGGGCAGCAGCAGCACTTTCACAGACAGAATCGTGGTCTCAAAAGTTGGGAAGTGAGTGGCCGAGCGTGTAGGCTGCAGAGTTGAACGCAGCCCTGCTCTGAGGCCATAACCTGGGACTATCTCTGCGGCTGCTGCCTGAGTCCGTTGGTCCTGGACTCCTTTGCCCTAGACCACAGAATGTGAGTCTCGCCTCACAGCTTCTGGCCAGAAGCACCCGCGCACAGAGAATTGCACCCCGTTTCTCTACAGGATAGGTTATTCCTTCCTCTTGAAAAAAAACTCCATTCCCATCCCCCTTCCCAGCCTCCAAACAACATAACTCGTCCGTATTGGTGGATGGTAGTCCCCAAACTTAAGTCTTTCCTGGCCCTTGTCTTTCTCTCACACCTACACAATTTATCCACAATATAAACTCTGCTCCCCCTTTACTGCCCACCCTGATCCAACCCCCCCCCCCAAGTCCTTTCCCTCCTGGAGCATCACAGTGGCCTCCTCCCTGCCTGCTGCTCCCGTTCAGGCCCCCACAGTCCTCTCCCCACAGACACAGGCAGCCAGAGGGAGTCAGGTCTCTGAGCCCTCCTGCCACTCCGCCTTATTCCCAACTAAAAGCAAAGTCCTCACCTGGACACCCAAGACACAGTTTTGACTTCAGTTGTCTCCTCCCTGCTCACTCCCTCCGGCACCCTGGACTCCTTGGGTTGTCCTCTAACTCACTGAACATTCCTGCCCCGGGGCCTTTGCACTTGCTGTTCCCTCTGCTTGGAAGCTCTTCCCTCAGTTCTCCCCTTGACTGCCTCTCTCCCTCAGAACTTGGGGAGGCCCTCCTTCCACTATCTCCCTCCCTCTCACTACTCTCCTTGCCTGTTTCTTGTTTCAAAATACTTTAACATTTTAAATTAGGGAATTTTTTTTCAAACAAGAAAAAATATAATAGTCATCTATGTTCCTACCACCCATATAATTGATGTGGACATTTTGCCATTTTTGCTTCAGAGGCTTTCTTGTTTTTCTTTCAGAGATAATTGATTACAATTACAGCCAAAGTTCCAGATCCCACCCCTGTTTTCTCTGCCTTGGCCCCCAAGGTACATGCTGCCCTGAAGCTGGTGTGTGTTCTGTCTGCCCACTTTCCTATCCTTTTTCTACGTAGGGAGGCATCCATCCACCAACAGTATAATGTGTACTATTGTTCAATGTCTTAAAAAGACACATGATCGGACTCTTGTACCATTTTACAACCTACTTTCTCCATCATCATTGCTTTTGAGATTTCTCCACGTTGACACACAGAGCTCTGCTTCATAAACTTTAACTCTTATCATGTGCTCATTGCTGGAAAAAACCTCAGTGGATATTTCTCTTCAGGGCCAATGTAGTTCTTTTCCTCTTCTCTCCTGTAGCCCTGAACCTCCCGGTTCCTGTCTCCTTCTGCTAGGAGCAGAGTTTCTTTGCAGAAGTTTGCCCTAATTTTTTTTTTTTTTTTTTTTTTTTGCCTGTGAGGTGCAGCAGGAAATACCTTTTATATTGGCTTCCAGTGTATACTTAGAAATATATGTAATGTCACAAAAGCTTCAGGAAACCACACTTATTCACTATACCTCATATGCTATGTATTTTCAATTCTATCCTAGTTCTGTTTGGGAAAAAGTGCTGGTTGCAATGTACTACATTGGTTTCATGGTCCATAAGTGGGTCATGACCCACAGTTTTAAAAACATTGGGTGGGTTGAAGGGGGCATCCATCTCCAGCCTGAGTAGGCAGGCAGTGCCCAGCTAAGCTCAGAGGTGCTTGTCGCAGTGTGTACTGCCACTTGCCCATTTTTGTTTGTGCATCTATCTGATAACTTCCAGTCAGGCTAAGGCCACGGTCTAACAAAACTTCAGCTTCCTCCTGGACAGCGACAGCCATAGGAAACCCACTTTTGAGCATGAGTCCCTAGAAGGAGAAAACCCCTTTCCTGTCCCACCACCTGGGTCTCACCTGTCCTGGAGCAGACTATCCAGGTCTGGGGTCTTCAGCAGCTGCAGGCGCCGGGGCGTTGGGCTACAGTGGGGTGACTCCCCATCACTTGATGGCGTTATCTGAATGGAGGGTACCTCCAGGAGCTTCCAGGGCTCAGGGGCCAGGTGCTCAGCCCTGCCATCACCCTGTGGCTGCTGGCTCTGCCACTCATCTGGGCAGAGAAGTGAGTCCTGGGAACAATCCTGGGTCAGTGGGGGCACCCCGGACAGCAGGGGCAAAAGCTCAGCCATGGGGAGGGCTCTGCCTGTTTGGCTGGCGGCCTTAGGCAGCAGGGGTGGTCTCTGTGGGAGAAAAGAGAGAGGTGAAGGGGAGAGCGCCTGTCCAAGCCCTGCCCTTCCCAAAAAGGGATACGAGCTGAGGTGCAGAGCACTGTATGAGGGTCGGAGAGGTTCGGGTGGGATTTCCACCTCTGCCAGCATCCTCCCTTCATGACTCTGGGCCTCAGTTTCCTCTTCTGGAAACTGAAGGTCCTGAGGTTGACATCCTAGGGTGGCTGAGCAGTGTCAGAGTCTGTGACCTATGGAGGGCCCAGCACATGGTAAGTGTTCAGTGAATGTTCAAGAAACCTGTTCAGGGCCAGGGTTTATTTTGCTGAGTATTCGCCAAGGCCAAGGCCTGGGTTTTCTATAAACCCGCCACCCAGCTTCCTTCCACATACAGGGCCAGGAAGGAGCTGGGCCTGAGGGGCCCCCCCGAGGCTCAGGCCTGGGTACCGGCTGATCAAGAGAGGCAGAATCCAGGATTTCCCTTCCCTGTTTGCTCAGCAATTACCCCTCCCAAGACAAACACCGGGAGGGTGGCTGGACTGGGCTGGGCTGCGGCCTCCTCAGATGGGAGGAAGCCAGGCTGGTTTCTGCGGTGGCAGCTGTGATACTGGAGGCCACCTGGGTCTGGGGAGATCAGATCAGTGTCTGTCTGTCCTTGCAGCAAGGGCTTCTTGACACCTAGCTGCCAGGAAATAGGGAAATAGACCTGTGGGAGCCAGAGTGGGTTTCCCCCTCCCCGTTCAGGGAACATTCTGACTCTTACAGGCCAGGCCTGGACCCCAGTATCCTTTCCAGGTACCCCAATACTCCTACCTTATGGCTTCTACCGCCTTCTCTCCTCACAGCGTTTGGACTTCCAGGGTAAAGGCAAGAGAACGGGCCCTTCCTTCCCCCAGGAGTCTTGGCTGTGCTAGAGAGTCATGACCTTGCTAGTTGGAATAGCGTGTCCACTGGAGTCGTATTCCCCTCAGGCTGGCTGGGAGAAAGGACAAAGTGGGGGTGGGGGTGTGCATACCGTAGATGAGGCTGAAGTTGGCCGTTGTCTTGCCCTTCCCTCTTGACTGCCCTGTTGAGGAAAGGACTGTCTTCGCCCTAGGCCTCTACGGACCCATCCTCCTGCTGGCAGGCAGCCAACCACCACCTAGCTCCTCTCCCCACTACCCTCCCAGAACTGCTCCTTCAAGCCTAGAGATCCTCCAGGTGGCCAAGTCTGACACACTTTCCACTTCTCATCTTCCCACTCTGCTCTTAAAAGCTGGAACCTGGGAGACCCCTCTTCCTTCTGGGAGGTTCTCACTACCTCCAAAATGCCACAGTTGCTGGCACTTGTCCCATCTCACTTTTGTGCGCAGCTCCGTCCCCTGTACCTGATCTGTAAAAGTGAGTATTCCGCGTGGCTTAGGTCCAAGTGCTTCTCTCTGACTTTTCCATTGTTATTACATAATAACCGATACATACTGAAGTCTGTCAGTACCATAGATATGAGTTAAAAAGTATAACAGTAAAATGAACCCCATGAACCCCACCCACCCAATTTGAGAACCAGCACCCCCTGGTGAGTGTCCCCTCCCTTACTGCCTTAGACCTCTCCCCCATCCCACTCTGCCATCCCCCATCACTCCCTCATTTGTCAGATATCATCCACCCACGTTTCTTACTTTTTTATTATTTTTTAAACTGTTTTCTTTTACTCTCCCCCCCACCCCCACTCATTTTTAATAGTTCTTATCACATCCGTATACATTCTGGCTCGCGGGAGGACGCCTGACCCGCTGAGCCACACCAATCAGGACAAGAGCCTTAAGGATCGAGCGATATGAGCGCCTGGTCTTACAGTTAGGATTGTCTTTATCTTTTCTGGTCTCTGCCTTACATATTTTTGAGTAAAGTTTATGGTTGGCATTAGGGCTATGGATAAAAGGAAACTTAGTAGAAACTAATGTCCTTGGAAACATGGGAAGGGATGGTGTGTGGCCATGAAATCTCAAACAGAGTAGGTCTACTAAGAACTCCACAGGAAGGCCCCCATGTTTCCTGTCCTAAAAGCTCTGTGGGCTGAAAGCCACCTGCTTCTTATTTCATTGTTTCTGCCTTCCCCACATTCAGGGGAGTAGCAGCATCCTGAGACTGTCCGCTGGAGTCTCCTCCCAGCAGGGGCAGCGTCTTGGGTGGAGGGGTCCAGATTTTGTGCCATTTCCGTAGCACGCTTCCACAGAAAGAGTAGATGCACAGATAGAGTCAATGCTGGCTTCCACTTTCCACTCCTGTGTGGGTATTCAGTAGAGTGTGGGCTTATGTATTTCTGACAAATAATAAGCAATAATGTGATTTTGCATTCCCCAGATACTTCAAGATTTCCTGACTGTATCTCTCTGTTTCCATTGAACTGTGACTTCTGGTTTCTTCTCTGTGTCCACATGGGTTTGGTAAGTTGACTTCTTACCAAATCTCACCCACACTCTCTATATATGTAAGCTTTCTTACCCAAGTGTGTCTGATTTTAACAAATCCCTTCCCACACTCTCCAGTCTGGAAAGTCCCAAATTCTCCAATATCTTCCTCTTGAGTACTTCACCCAATCGCTGAGCTAGACTGAGCTCCATCTCTACATAACTGATGAGTTTGCATGTACTAACTGGCTTTTTCCTCCCAGCCACCTTCTGCCTTAACCTCCCAGACAGTGTTGTTGGGCCTCTGTTTCTCACGAACTTGCTTCATCTCTCCAGCATCTCGGATTCACTATTGGTGCTTTTGCTCTCAGAGCAAAGACACCCTGTCCAAGACCACTTCCTGACCTTAAACTTGGGGCTAACTGGGGAGGAATCTGGGTGTACCTTGAGTTACCAGCACCTTGACAAGAACAGGGCAGGAGGGATGAAAATGGGTATTTTGCATTGCGCCAACCAGAGGATTAAAGACGAGGCCTCGGGTTTCTTCCTTCTGCCCAGCTTTTCCCCCAGCAGCTAGTTTTCTTTTTTGCCTTCTCTTTTTATATATTTTATTCTGACCCTAAACACTGCAATCAGGGGCACACACAGTCTAAGAAAGAATGTCCTGTCCTACTTCTCACAACCGAAAGAACTGCATTTTTCCCCCTCTGATCATGTGGGTTAATTTCTGCAAGGATGTGTCAGGACCAAACATATTATTTTCTACAGAAAATAACTGCTTTGGAGGGATCTACAATGCTCTGTGGAACTTCTCTCTAGTATTTTTCCCAGACTGAGAACTCTTCAAAGAAGCTTCTGGATATTGAAGTATTCATTCCAACAGTGATGGTGGGGAGTATTTTGATAAACTGCAGTCAGTTTCTAGGTTGTCTCCCCTCCCACTGACACACACCTTGTAGGCGGCTCTTCTTGAAAATGGGAATTAGACCGTGGACAGATGGACCAGTTCCAGCAGTCAGCGAGCTTACAGCCCTTGCCTATGAAGTGTGGAAAATGTTATCACCCACTTCAAGGGCTTTTGAGAGACTCTAATAAGGTAATAGGAGTAAAACGCTTAGGCTGGGCTCGGGCACGCGGTGAGTCCCGAGCTATTTTAGCTATTATTTTATGTGCCAGGGGTGAGGGAGGGGTGTTTCACTAAGCGTCTGTGGATCATGATCTCACCAACCACGCCATACAAGACGCTGGGAATTAGGTGCTGGGCAAAACAGAGCCAGGAGAAACATAAAAATTCTAGAATGCGTATCATGTCCCCATGTTGGTTTTGTTTAGCTCTAGGTGTTTTTACGTAGCACTTATTAAGCAAATTCTTAAAATAATTAGGCGATGCATGCTTGCTCGCAAAGAGACCAAAGAAGGGAGGAACTGGAAAGATTTCATCTGGCTCCACAGTCAGGCCTGTGAGGAGGAGAGTCCTCCAAACAGGATAGGTTTGGAATGGCTAATTTTTTTTCTGTTTTATGTATTGATATTATGCATATTTTTGCTTTTATTTTAAAATATTTTTTTAAAATTTAAGTATGGATGATTTTATAGGAAACAACTAGCTTTACCCCAAGGCCTGAGAAGAGGAAGGGCAGGAGTCGGGGAACTGGCCACACAGCAGGGAAAGAAACAGACCCCGCAAGGAACAGACGCCTCTGGGTGGAGCGCATCCTCACAGTGGCCCCCGCTGCAGTGGAGGGGTTTGCAGATCCACACTGACAAGCTGGTTGGGACAACTTTCAACTCTTTGTTTGTTTGTTTTTATTTGCATTATTCCTTTTGGAGGTCAAAGCAATATTTAAAAGATACAGCATTCCATTAAATTAGGGAAGGGGCAAAAGAGACAAGGTCTCACGTCATCCAGGTTGGAGTACAGGGGCTGTTCATAGGTGTAATCCCACTACTGATGAGCAAGGAGTTTTGGCCCGCACCCTCTCTGACCTGGGCCAGTTCCCCCCTCCTTAGGCAACCTCATGGTCCCCCACTCCCAGGAAATACCCATACTGATGCCGACCTTAGTGTGGACACGTGATTGGCATAGCTCACTGCAGCTGAGATCTTCTGGGCTCAGGAGATCCTCTGCCTCAGTCTCCCCAGTCACTGGGACTACAGGCCTGCACAACCATGCCTGTCTATTCTCAACTCTTGTACATTCAGCAAACCACTACCTGTTCTCAGAAATGAGAAGAAAAATCTGGCTACCCACCACTATCTCACCCAAGAGAAAAGATGAAAGATCCACTGAAAGAAATGTACAAGAATGATAATAGCAGCTTTAGCTATAGTAGCCCGAAACTTAAACAACCCAAATGTCTGTCAACAATAGAATGATGAAGTAAATTGTGATATATTCATAAAATGAAATACTGCATGACAATGAATATGAAAAAACTATTGCTACAAGCATCGACATGGATGCCTTTCCATTAATAGGAAGTTCAAGAACAAGCAAAACTAATCTATGGTGCCAGAGGTCAGAATAGTGGTTACCTCTGGGGGTTAATGACTGGGAGCTTCTGAAGTGTGAAAGGTATTCTATATTTTAAAATGCATGGCGCTGGCATACATATGAAATGTTAATTATGCTATACATTTAAGATTTATGGTATGTATGTTTTACCATAGCAAATAGTTACAAAATAAAAATTTAATGACAAGTTGCAATGTATTATCAACCTTAAAACTATTTTACAGCTTTATTGAAGCACAATTGATATATAAGTAACCACACATATTTCAAGCATACCATGTAACATTTGATATTGACATAGGTGTATACCCATGAAAACATCACCACAATCAGGCTAAGCAACATATCCATCACCTCCCAAATTTCCTTGTGCCTCTCTTCACATGCCACCCTCCCCATGACATTAATGTTTTTTATGTTAAAATTTTTCACAAATAAAATTTCTGCTGAACATTTTCTTTCAGGAATTATGCCAGATAAGCAAGGAGAGCCTACACTCCACTTCAGGCATAAGTAGGGAGTGTCTGAAAGACCAGACCACGGCCTAAGAGGGAAGGCTGCCGGGACAACGAAAGCCAAATCTCGTTGGCTAAGCCGAGGCCAGAGGGCATGCCCGTGGTTATGACCTCCAGCAGAGCCCGCACAGCACAAGAGGCTCCTCCAGATGAGCAAACAGGAGTCACTTGACTGGGATCTGAAGAGTGGGATGTACAGTGTGGCAGCTGGAACTTTGTTGGAACTGCCTGGTATTGATCTGGGGACAGGAGAGATTGTACGGTTCATTGTAAGGGCTTTCCTGCTGCCTCTCCTGGCCTGCTGGGGCAGGGCAAGTTAGACAGCTCCATCAGCACACAGCCCTCACAATAAGGAACCTCAGTGGAACCCAGGGAGATTTCCTGCGGGGCAGAAACAAAAGCTTCCCTCTGTGCCCCCACATCTCATGGGTCAGAGGTAACTAGAAGAGGCATTCAGAACTGGTGGATTGGAGTGGAGATCTGATGTTTGCAAGTTACTTTTGATGTATAAAAAGTAAGATGAAGCAAGTATAGTGAAATGTTAATGTCAGAATCTAGGTGGTGGGTATGCAGGTGTTTGTGGTACATTTCCTTCCACTTTCCTGTGTGTTTGAAATTTTTCATTCAACAGTTGTTGGAAAAAGGATCTGAACAGAACAAAGATAACAAAAGATAAAAAGAGAAAAGCAACCATAAAACAATTTCAGATGAAGACTGCTCAACTGAAAAATGCTGCTGGGCTGGGAAGCCCAACAAACCCAAAGAATTAATTATAGAATAAGTAAATAAATAAAAAGAAAGTAAATACAATAGAAAATAAATACATAGAAAGAATAATAATAAAAAGTACACCTGGAAGCCAGGGAACATGAAAGACAATGGGATGATCTTAAAAGCAGTGGAAATAAAAGATAGATTACCGATATGAAACCAAAATTTCTGCTGACTTCTCAACAGCAAAAACGGAACAAGAGGCCAGAAGAGTATGCCTCCCACATGCTGAGAGAAAACAGTGCCAGCCCAGAATGGTCTTCCCCACAGTCTTGCAAAGGTGGAGATGAACTATACACACTTTTGGACAAATTAAAACTGAAACACTGTGTTATAAACAGATCCTCAGTAGAGGAAATTCTAAAGAATTTGGCTCTGTAGAAAGGAGCAATACTTGAGAGAAGATATGGGCTGTCAGGTGCAATAATGAACAACTGAGGTGACAAATGTATGGATATATCTAAATGGACAGTGCGAGAATAAAACAAGTAAATTTTATTTTTCAGATTAAAAAATAGGCTAGAAATAAAATACATGATAACATGGATGGAAAAGGGGCCACATCCTAACCCTGACAAGCTCAGGGGAGGCCTGTTTGGCAGACTTACAAACTCAGGGGATAAAAGTGACCACATAGGATGGCCTGAACACACAAATTCCTAACTAAAAGCAGGTCACGGCAGTTAGTCAAATCCTAGGCCTGAAGCTTCCTAAAGAAAGAAGACAAAAGTCACTCTTTACCTTAAGTGAGTCTTTTTTTTTTTGCATCAAAGATAACATACCCTTGGAATGTCACAGTAATCTTCTTTTCCATACCCCTCAGGGCACAGCCGCTGCACCAGAGCTTCAGACCACAGAACACCTCATTGTTTCCCTGTACCATCTGTGTGCTGTGAATGTTAATCATGAACTATCTAGTACCCATCAATGTAAAAGAAGCATGTGTCTCTCCATTTTACTCTTTATCCAGTCTCAGAGATTTCCCCCCGCTTCACTTTCTCCCTCCTCACTTATCAACCACCAATGGATTTCATGTAAGCCTTCTTTTATTCTGATGTAGAAAATAAGCTGCAAAACTGCCATTCTCCGAAGCATTTTCTCAATTTGTTGAGATTTTGCTTCTCAGCTATTGTCATCAGCCTGGTTTATATAAACTCATAAAAATTCTCTGCAGGCTTGGATGTTTCTTACATAGATAATAATAGGAGCCTAAAAGGGTAGATGACTGGAATTGGTGTTCTAAAGTCCTTGTGTTGTTGAAGGAGAATAAAGATACTGATAAGAAACTTCTTACACATGTATCTAAATACATGTATCAATATATTATACATGTATCTAAAATAGAAAGAAAATGTATAACATCTAAATTAGTAGAGGGACAAAAATAAAAAAGGAAAACCCTCAATCCAAACTAAGGTACAAAAGATCAGATAAGCATGAAAAAGATAAAGAGAAAGTGCACAAAACATGGCTGGAATGTAACAAGCATATCCATCATTATAATACAAGTAAAAAGACTAACAGCTCCAGTTAAAAGACAAACATTGCCAAGAAGATGAAGAAAACAGCTACATGCTGTTTACCAAACAACTGACATGTAAAGATGAAGAAAGGTTGAAAGTAAAGGGATGGAAAAAGATTTACCAGGAAAACACTAACCACAGAAAAGTAGTGTAGCTATAACAATATTGGACAAAAAAAAAATATGTTAAAGCAAAATACATTTCTAAATGTAAATATAGTCACCACCTAACAACATAAAAGTTCACTAGGGCCTTGGCTGGCCAGTGTGGCTCAGTGGATTGAGTGCCGGCCTATGAACCAGTTTGATTCCCAGTCAGGGCACATGCCTGGGTTGTGGGCCAGATCCCCAGTATGGGGTATGTGAGTAACAACCACACATTGATATCTCTTCTCTTTCTCCCTCCCTTCCCCTCTAAAAATAAATAAATAAAATCTTATTTATTAATAAATAAAAATAAAAAATAAAAAAAATTCACTAAGAAGGTGTAACAATTCTAAGCTTGGATGTACTAAATGAATAAATTGTAGCTAATAAGGAAAGAATATACATTATTTTAAGCACACATGAAATATTTACAAAATTTCATCACAGTCTAGGACATAAAGATAGTGCCAATGAAAAGTTAAAGTTCTGGATGGCAAAGAAATGCAATCTGTGGTCACAATAAAATTAAGTCAGAAATCAACAACAAAAAGATTACTAGAAAAACTCATATATTTGAAAATTAAGAAACACGCTTCTAAATAACTCATGAGCCCAAAAAGAAACCATAATAAAATTAGACAATATATGTAACTAACAATAATTAAAATACCACAAATTAAAGTTTGAAGAAAAATGCTATTTAATGAAGTAAGCAGTCAAATTAGAAAGGTAAGAAAGAGATAAGAAAATAAACCCTGAGGACATAAGGAAGGAAATAAAGACAAGAGCCAGAAATAACAAAGTACAAAATAAAGATACAATAAACATTGGAAAAGTCACAAGTTAGTTCTTGGAAAAGATTAATTGACAAAACTTTGGAAAGATTGATAAAGGCAAAAAAAAGGCACAAACAAAGCAAATTAAAAATGAATAACAAGGACAAAGATACATATGCTAGAGATATTAAAATGACAGTGAAAGAACATCGTGAGCAAATTTTTGTCTATATTTGAAAACTTAAATTCAATGCACAAATTAATTTCTAGGAAAAAATATAATTTATCAAAACATTCAAGAAGAGATACAAAACATAAATTGTCATATTTCAAATAAGTCATATAAGTTGAGTTACTGGTTAAAAATCTGGCTCCCTGCAATTCCCCATTAGATCATACATACAAAAACTCAAAGGGTTTTTAACAGGGGATTCTGTTGAACACATAAGGGAAAAGTAATTTCAACCTTATACAAACTGTTTTCCAGTAAATAAAATGAGGAAACATCCCCCAATTCATTTTAAAAGGCTAGCATTACCTTTTTATCAAAATCTGTATTCACATTACAAAAAAGGGAAATTAGAAGAATAGATGCAAAAATCCTAAAAAAAAAAATTAGCAAACTGAATCTTGCACCTGGGTTTATAACAAAAATGCAAGGATAGTTTAAAACAGAAAATCAGTTGATGTACTTCAACACATTAACAGATCCAAAGATGCAAGAAAAAATTTCTAAAAAATTCAAGATTGCTTTTTGATTAAAAACTCCTAGCACTCTAGAAATAGAAGAGTGCTCTAATAGGTAAATAGTACATGTACTAAAAGAATTAAGTGTTATATGCACCAAAAGGAAAACTCCTCGAAAATAGAGTCTAAAACAAAATGGATAAGAGAAAAGATAAGACAATTAGATAAGTCCATAAATCCCTGAAAAAGAAAAAATAGAAAATACAGCAGAGAAGAAAGTATTGAAGAAGTAGTACAAGAAAACTTCTCACAAGTGAAAGAAATTAGAAAGGTCCAGCACAGATGTTA
Source organism: Mormoops blainvillei (assembly GCA_004026545.1). NCBI lineage: Eukaryota > Metazoa > Chordata > Mammalia > Chiroptera > Mormoopidae > Mormoops > Mormoops blainvillei. Next base: position 35,798 of record PVJD01006502.1, read on the forward strand.
AAACATAGTGATGATACATCAGAACTTCAGTTCTAAAAGTTTCCAGAAAGGAAAAAAAAAAAGATTATGTGTTGGAAGCTCACTGGGAGCTCTGGGAAAAAGCTATTTAACCCAGACTCTATCAAACTATCAATCAAGTAGAAACAGAATTAGACATTTTCGGACATACAGTATCTAAAAAAATTGCCTCCCAAGCCGTTATGAAGGTGAGAACTGTTTCTCAGGCAGCTCCTGGAAGATATTTCCACCAAAAAACAAACAAACAAACAAACAAACAAAAAAACCCAAAGAAAGACAAAATGGGATAATCAACATACAATATGGTGAAGGGAAGTCCCAGTCTGAAAACTCAGCAGCTGAAAGAAGCAGAAGAACAGATATATTGGAGTTTAAGTTATTCAGAGGAGAAAAAATGGGCAAATTTTAGCTCTAGTTGTAAGAAAAACAAAAAAGTTATGTGACAATGAAATGTAAATCACAGTGTACTACATAGCAAAGCTCTGACTAATTTTTCCTATTCATAATATAATCACTGAACATTGACACTAAAAATCTTGAAATAGCTTTTGGGGGGGTGGAAAGGAAGGAAATATGTGTGTAGGAGAGGAGTGGTAAAAGCTAATTCATCATTATCTAGTAGAAAGTAAATTGTAATATATAAAATTAAAAAATCAGGACTATATGTAAACTTACTGTTTATAAACATGAAGATTAAAATAGACATATTGACCGAAAAACAGTGGCTAATTCTAGAGAGTAGAATCCGGAATGAGAAAACAAGGGGTAAAGGAGACGACTGCTTGTTGAAGTATGCCACCTTTTTATCAAAATTTCTATTGAAATTAAAATAGAAAAAGCCTGCACGTATTAGGCCCAATCACTTTACTTCCGAGAATCCAGGTGATGGAAGTACATAATATGCCTAAGCGTTTTTGTACAGGGATGTTCAGTGGAGCACAGTTTACCATGCAGACAAAGGAAAAAGGCGTTTTGTGTGATATTTTCAAGACACTGTTAATAGGACGCTATGATTAATTGTTTTACTTTCTCCATTACTAATATGCCTGTGTAAAAGTACTAAGCTAATGTTTCAAACATGTGCTTGTAATGCCCTTAAGGCATTATAAATACTCAGTGAAATGAGTGGAATGAATGTATTAAAAAACAACAAAAAGGAAGGGATACATTTCCTTGTATGTGAATTATTCTTCAATAATATTAAAATGCAGAAAGGATATTAGGATATGCATATTTTACAGCAACGTGGAGCAAGGTCAGAAGAGCTCTAAGATGAAAATGATTGATTATGAGAAGTGGCTGGAAGGTAGGGGATGATTGTTTATATCTTTTTGATAATATGTGATGTTTAAATGTTAAATATATGTGTTTTAAGACAACTATACATATGTACCTAGAGTTTGAAAGGCACATGAAAATATAGCACTCAATTTTAAAAACTTATTTTGAGAAGATTAGAACTATGTCAGTTCATTTCATGGTGGATGCCATTATTGCCTTTCTTCTTTTTGTTTTTAATAATTAAAAAAAAATGTTCACCTGAGGACATGTTTATTGATTCCAGAGAGAGAGGAAAGGAGAGAGAAAACCACGGATGTGAGAGAAACATCGATCCATGGGGTCTGAAGCCGCAACACAGGCATGTGCCCCAACCAGAGATCGAACCCATGGCCCTTAATTACAGGGCGATGCCCCAGCCAACAGGGCCACAGCAGCCATGGCTTGCCTTTTTCTTCTACACTGCTGATTTCATTCACAGCTTCCAGCAGGCCAGGAACTGCTATCGGGTGTTTGTTATAAGGAGGGATTGGTAAGACTCACTGCCTGTGGTTCAAGCAAGAGAACCTGAAGATTCTTCCAGAAAGAAATATGTAAACTGGACTGTACAGTCATCGTTATGCCATGAGCTCTCACTTCCCACTTGATGCTCAGAGGCTCCTGGTCGCATTTATTTCAAGCCATTTGAGGTATCCCAGCCAGGCCTGAGCCTCAGCAAATTTGGTAGAAGACTAATCTTGACACTAAAATACCACCAGGTTCTGCTCTTTCATGTGCCAAAAGTTGAGGTAGGAAGAGGGAACTATAATGGTGGTGAGTTCCCAGTGTCAAGGATCCTCTCTGTTGAGCCCAAGAAAGAAAATACCTACCAAGAAAGAATCCTGCTGGCTAATTGGGCTCAAATTTAAAGACAGAACCTAGTAGCATTGCTGAACAGCGGCCTCTCGCTCAGCTCACGCTTCAGGAAAATGCCTGCACTCAACCACCTGTCTGCTCTGTGTTTCTGCTGGCTGAGCCAACCATCATAAAGGAGTTCCCAGAATCCTATTTCCGCTAAGAAGACTGAGACCTTCCCCATCCAATCATAGCTGTGCCTCTATAACCTCATAAGCAACTTCACTGACCAACCGGAGTGGCTCCATTCCGGCCACTCATGATTACTTTCTGGACCAAACAAACTGAGGATTTGGAGTCCTCATTTGCATGACAATGAACTAATCTGGGATCAGGGGCTGGAACTTTTCTTTAAGTAAGTCAGCTCTCCTGATTCCGTACCCATGCTACTGGAGCTGCAACACTGAAGAGGGCTCGCCGGGTGGGGTGGGGTGGGGTGGGGTGGAGTGGAGTGGAGTGGAGTGGAGCTTGTCCAGTTGTGGCAGGCTGGAGGCATCTTGCTGGAGAGGGGCTGAGCTGCAACAGTGGGGCTGTTCCACAGCCATGCGATGTCACAATTGATCTCTATCACAATTGAGCTATTTGCACTGAAAAGTCTCTCCCTTTTCTGCACCCCAAATTGGGAACACCTGTTGGCACCCTGAATTGGCACCAATGACCATCAGTTTGACACCTCCAACCTCCTCAGCTTGGCATTCACAGCCCCCATGATGACCCCATCCAACTTAAATACCGGAGCACATCCCCCAGTGCTCCTCAGAGAGCACCCTCCACTCAAGTCACACTATTGCCCGCACATCAGAGATCCCCAACCTCCAGGCCACAACCTCCAGCCACAGACAGGTAGCAGTCTGTGGCCTGTTAGGAACCAGGCCTCACAGCAGGGGGTGAGCTTGAATGTAATGCACTTGATTCACCCTGAAACTATACCCCCACCCCCTCCTCTGTCTGGGAAAAACTGTCTTCCATGAAATCGGTCCCTGGTGCCGAAAAGGGTGGGGACCACTGGAACACATAGCCCAGAAATTCCTTCTTCAAACACATGCTATCAAGCTTCCCGGACCACTCTTTCTCCTGTATAAATATGATCAATTTTCAAAGTCCAGTTTCAGGTTCGCCTCTTCTTTCTGGGTCATCTCTGGACACAATGTTCACTCGGTTTTTTTCTGGCTGGAACATTTCTGTTTCCTGTGTATTCTTTGGCCTACCTGTTGAATACCCACTCCGCTTTAGTACTCAGTCTACAGGCAACTTTACCTGTAAATTCTTCAGCACTAATCCTCTCCAAGAAACCTTTCTCACTTTGGGCCCAAAAGAAATGAATGTTTTTTGTCAGAGCAGCTATCACCTTGAATTAAGGTACTGACCACCGTTTGGAGTCCCCTGATAGAGTAAGAGTCCCCCAAGGGGAAGCACTAGGTGATAGTCACACAGCATTGATGCCATAAAAGTTTGCTGAATTAGTATGCTCCTGTAGTGTCTTTCATCATTCAGTGTCCAGTTTAACTATCACCTCCTCTAGAAAGTCATTCTAATTGCCTAGAGTAAGATGGGTCCTTCTATAATATCTCAGGACATCCTACTGCTTTATATTGACTATAAAAGTCATAATTTACCTAAGTGATTATTTGAATGTCCATCTCTTCTACTAGACTGAACACCACAAGACCGGGACAGGACATGACTGGGTCATCAGATTCCCAGTGCCAATTACAATGTTTGGCACACAGTTGATACTCAAAAAATTGTTTGTAAAATGGAAGAATTCAAGTGTTACTTTGCTTCTCTGAACTAAGTTTAGCACAGAGAACTTTTCTCCTACATTTTATCATGGACATTTCCTCCCTCCCTCCCTCCCTCCCTTCCTTCCTTCCTTCCTTCCCTCCTTCCTTCCCTCCTTCCTTCCTTTCTTCTATCTTCACCCAAGGACAGGCTTATTGATTCTAGAGAGAGGGAAAAGTACAGAGAAAGAAACACCAATGTGAGAGAGAAACATCGATCAGTTGCCTCTCACACATGCCCCAACTGGGATCACATGAACCTCGACTGGGACTGAACCCACAACCCAGGCATGTGCCCTGACCAGGAACTGAACCCATGGCCCTTAGGTTTATGGGACAACACTCCAACCAACTGAGCCACACTGGCCAGGGCTATTATGGAAATTCCCAGAAATAGAGAGAAAAACATAAAAACTGATGCATACATCATCCATCTTTGGGAGTTATCAATATTCTTGTCAATCTTCTGATGCACTTGAAAAAAAATCAGCTTATTAGGGTATAATTTACACTCAATAAAATGTACTTACTTTGGTTGTACACTTCAATGACTTTTGGCAAATACATATATTCATGACCCCCAGAAGTTCCCTTGCAGCACAGAGTTTTTGGGATAAAAATTCTTAAAGTCTGCTACCTCGTTTGGATCTGATCCAAGACAAGCAGAGGGAGGGGACTTGGGCCTCGTAGAAACTGGGATTTTAAATGCCATGAGGGCAACATGAAGAGAAAGATTCAGGCTCTTAGGGCCTCTTCACTTTCCTGGGACCCAACCCTAAAATGGCCTCAACTTGTCCAGTCATAATACTCTTTCTTTTTACCCGCATGCTCATAAGTTTCTTCCCTAGTGATCTGAGAGTAGGGAAACAAAGTTTTCTTTCGTTTACACTGGGGTGTAGTTCCTGAAACACTCTACCCAGTTACCATTGCTCTTCCTTCAACCTGCCTATCACCTGTCCTGGTGTCCACTGCTGGTGGCCTTTTCACCTGCCATCATCTGCCCCTCAAGATGCCCTAAGTATGGACCAAGAGCAAAGAGAGGCCTCCTGCAGCCTGATGTCAGACACTGATTCTTGGTGCCAGGGGCAGAGTGGGCTGGGCCTTGGCCACATCCCACCCTGGACAGGCACTGCAGGCTCTTGGATGGCCAGGACCCAAGGAAGAAAGTGGGAGATGGTAGGAGGACAGTTATGGGAGAAGGGCCAGGTTAGCTGGTCAAGGGACACGTGGGCTCGAGATGGGGCCTCATTCCGATGGGCAGGAAGAGCAGGTGAAGCCAGGGCACATCATTTCACGTCCTTCTTACATCTCAGATGTCTGCAGAGCAGAGTTGTTTAGGGATCCAAGAAGGAGGAGGGTTTTTGAGCCCAGAGGAGCAAGGGTACTTGACAGGAGAGAGTGGGGAACAGGAAGGCCCTGAAGGAGTGGGTCAGCATCCAGGGGCTAACTGAATTATCTAAAGAACAATGCAGCATTTCCTTGGAGCAGGAAATACATTCAGAGCTTAGCTTCTGATTGTTGCACCACAGAGAGGAGCAGAAGAGGAATGGTATGCAGGAGTTTTGGCAATTATTGGAGAAGATCCTGACAGCATTTCTTTCTACATACCCTGTCTTCCCCAGCTGTTGGTTTAGAGGTCGGAACTGTTCCCACAATGCCATGTGCAGGACTGTGGCCAGTTACTCTTCTGTGTCTTCCTTCCTCTCAGATTTAATTTTGCAAATCCCTTCACTTTATTCCTAATTCACTCATTCCATAAATATTTTGTTACAGTGCTAGAGATATAACAAGAAATCTGTTCCTTGCATTCAAGAAATATTATCATCATTGCTAGCGCATAGTGAGAATTTACTATACCTAGTGACTCTTCTGTCGAAAATGAGAAGTGATATTAAGTCAGCGGACATTTGGTAGCAGATTAACTGAGAATTCCAGAATGACAAAGCAAGCCCTCAACTTGGGAAGGAGAAGGAAGAACAAAAACAAAATCCCCAGAAATGCTCCCACGTGGTGAGGAAGGAGTGGCCAGAAGTGGGATATTGCCACTTCCTGGATGTAGCGCTCAGAAACTCAGGAAATTTAAGAAAGCAATTTCTTGTTCTGATTCTGCCTGAATCATCCTGTAAATTTCAACACAGCCCTTTACCTCCCTTTCACCCACTTTTCCACATCTGTACTAATGTAATCTAATGCAGGTGGGTATCGTAAAAGTGAAATAATGCACATAGAAGTGCATTGAAAATTGCAAAGTGCTCTATACATGGGAAAGGATAAACATTTTAAAAAGTCCTTCCTGAAATACTGTTCTCTCTTCTCCAGGTACCTTCTTTCCTGAAGTTCAACTCGTTGGGTCCACCACCGGCTGGGGTCTGCCCAGGGCATGCAGCAGCTCTGGAAGATGGATCATCCAGCAGCCACTCGCTGGGGACAACCAACACATTTCCTGCTCTCCGGCAGCCCGAGGCACCGTCACTGATCAGGCAGCACCAATCAGGGAGCGCTATCATTAAGCATCTGCCAGGGACCTACAATTTCTGTCTGAGGAGTTGGTGTTTAACCTGGGTCTTTGAAGTACTTTGAATTCGTGATAACACTTCTTCAGTGTTTCACTTTCACATTTGCCCTGACTTCACTATAACCAGGAAGCCGCTGAGGCCTGGGGTCTTGCAGTCCAGGAGACCGTTGGGCATGAGGTTTATGTCATTCTCTGCCTGTGCCAGGTAGTGCAGCACCACATGCACAGCTCTATTCATACGCAAGGTTCTACAGTGTGGGATGAGTGGGACTCATGGAGATTCTCAACCTTGGCTGCATATTAAAATCCTCAGGGGAACTTTAAAAACCCCAGCCCTCAGGATTGTTAACATCAAACTCTGGGTGGAGGGTGGAGAGGGCAAGGTGGGGAAGGCAGTGCCCTTGCATCACGGATTTTTTAAGTTCCGGGGGCGATTCTAACAAGCAGCCAAGGATGAGAACCACTGAGCTGGAGTGCCCCTCAAACCTCAATGTTCACACGAATTGCCTGAGGTCTCGCCAAAATGCAGGTTTTTATTCAGCAGGTCTGGGTTTGCGGCCCAAGATTCTGCTTTTCTAGCAAGTTATCAGGCTATGCTGGAGCTGCTGGTAACGGACCACAGTGGCCCAAGGGATCTGGAACTCAGGCAACGTTCCCGTGGGACAGGGATTGTGGTTCTTGCGTCCTCTGGTGGTCAACAACTCCCTAGCAGCACCCAGCGGAGAACTGATGTTAGAAACCTCCTCTAATAGATATAATTTCTGGAGTGTTTACAGATTCTTCTCCAGGGCCCAGACGCCAGCATCTTCATTTCAGCCTCACTGTAACCTGAGCAGAGCCCAGCCAAAGCTACCTGGACTCCTGACTCATAAAACTATGAAGTAATAAATGGGTATTGTTTACGCTGTTATTTTGTAGAAATTTGTCTTGCAGCAATGGAAAATAAACACGGGGAGTTTTACAAGCTAAAAACAGGGCAAATGAGAATCCCAAAACCACGAGATTGGCCAGTAACCCTGTGCCATGTCTATTCTCTTAGTTTAGGTAGACAGATCTGTTCCCCAACTCCTGCTCCAGCCGGAGAAGAGGTAGAAAGGGTTGCAATTTCATTTATCAAGATTATACTTGCTGCTTCTTTTTTCACGACTGCACACATCTTTTGACCTTCTGATGTCTGTTGTCAGTGACACTCGTGAAAGTTCAAGGATGGCAGGGGGCTAGTTTACTCCCTGTGGCGATTGTGTTTTCCAAAGATGAATTCCATCCCAATGTGCCCTTCTTACCATATAACCTTGCGATCCCTCCATCAAGATATGAAATCTATGTTTTCTTCTCTTGTATCCAACTGACCTGAGACAACGTTGGAAACAATGCTAGGCGACCTTTTGAGGTTAAATCGTAAATGGTGATACGCCTTTGCCTGTCCTTTTCTCTCAGGATGCTCCTCTGTGGAACCCAGACACCGTGCTATGAGAAAGCCCAAGCAACCAGGTAGAAGGGCCACCTGTGGGTGTCCTGGCCACGGCTCGAGTGGAGAGACAGCATCTATTATGGACATGTGAGTGAGAAAGACTTCAGAAGATTCCAGCTCCCTCTCTTCAAGGCTCCCTAGCTGATGCTGAGCGAAGCAGACAGGCCCATTGCAGAGCTGTGAGCAAAACACATGAGGCTTTAAACCACTGAACATTCGGCTGACTTGTCCTGTAGCAGCTAGCAGCTGGAAGACTCTCAGACTCTCTCCCAAGGACAGCACACTGAATCCGATGAGGTGTAGGGGTGGGATGAGGAAACTCTGGTTTTGATTAATCACAAATGAGTGATGTATTTTCATTAATTACTATTTTTTTAAAGATTTTATTTATTTATTTATTTTTAGAGAGAGGGAAAGGGAGGAAGTAAGAGAGGGAGAGGAACATCCATGTGCAACAGAAACATCTATCGGTTGCCTGTTGAATGCCCCCAGCAGGAAACCTGGCCCACAACCCGGGCACGTGCCCTGACCAGGAATCAAATCGGCGACCTTTCAGTTTGTGGGATGATGCCCAACCCACGGAGCTTCACCAGTCGAGGCCAATTACTATTTTTAAAAGACGGCCTCCTTAGAGATAAAGCCCAATGTTTATAAACTGTTAGGAAATAAGCCCTAAAATGTTTTAGAAAGACTGGCATTTTTCTAACTTTTCTTCTTTGTCATTTAATTTATTTAAAAAGCTGTCTCCTGCCCTGGCTGGTGTGGCTCTGTGGACTGAGCATTGGCCTGAAGACTGAAAGTTTGCCAGTTCAATTCCCAGTCAGGGCACACGCTTGGGTTGCAGGCCAGGTCCCCAGCTGGGGGCATGCAAGAGGCAGCCAATTGATATTTCTCTCACATGTTGATGTTTCTCTCCCTCTCTTTCTCCCTCCTTTCCCCTCTCTCTAAAAAATAAATAAATAAAATATTTTAAAACTTATCTCCTTAAATAATTCTCAAGAACAGTCTAGATCAGACGGAGGTGTAGTTTTAGATATTTTTCTCCAGGTACTTTTGCACCTATGGGAGGCAGACTTCTAACGGGCCTCCAGTGATCCCCACCTCCTGCTCTTGGTGCCCTTGTATAATTTCCTTCCCTTCAGTGTGTCTCTGGTTTCCTGACTTGCTTCTAACTGATAGCCTACAGCAAAGGAGATGGGATATCACATCCATGATTAGGTTACAAAAGATTGTGCCTTCTCTCTGCCAGCAGACTTTCCTAATTGTATTCTTGGCTTGCACACTTGGATGACACAAGCTGCCATGTTGGACAAAAGGACTTGAAGCAGCCTCTGGCCAACAGCCAGTGAAGAACCGAGGCACTCAGCCTCACAGCCTGTGAGATACGGAATGAACTTGGAAGCAGCTCCGTTCCAGTTGAGCGTTGAGAAGAGACATCAGCCCCAGTCTGAGAGACCCTGAGCAGGGTGCCGGCGAAACTGTGCCTGGACTCCTGACACACAGAAACTGGGAGATAGTAAATGTGTGTTGTTCTAAGCCACCAAGTTTGGGAACACTGCTGTGTAGTAATAAGATAACTGATATACCACCCTTCCCTTTGAGACAGGAGAGTAAGGAGCTAGGAAAATTCCTTGGCAAGTGGAATAGAGAAACCGAGACAGACAGCTCGACAAACTGGCCAGGCGCTTTACAGCCAGGTAGAAAAGATCATTTCCCTAGAAATATTATCTAGGCCTCAGTTGCCTTTCATCTCCAGGACCTGCTACAATGACTAACGACCCCCTGCCCTGTCACTGACCAATGAGTAGAGACCCTGATCCTAAAAGAACACACCTGGAAAACTGATGAATATTCTGCTGAGACCCTCCCCTGCAACCTCCCCTAAGATTCTGGTAAGCCAGAAAGAGATAAAAGCCTCAAGACAAAGTACCCAGCACTCACTGTCCCTCTGAGGAGCAACCCTTGCCATTCCTTTTCTCCTCTTCTTCCCTCTCTTCTTCCCCCACAGGCACGAGTCTCCTGAACTCTAAGGGACCCTGAGACTTGCGGTCAGGAGAGCAGTGGGCAGGGGCAGTGTGTTCCAGGCTAATCACCTGAACCTGTCCCAAGGTGATTAGCTGACTTCCCAGTGAGCTAAGGCAGCCCCGCACAGGCTCTCCTGTTGCTTATTCTATGACGGTCCTTCTTTGTTTCACTGACCCCAGCTTTAATAAATGTACCCTCATAGTCACCTGGAGTCATGTTGTGAAATATTTCCTACACAAAGTGAAGAACCCACACACTACAGCCTGGCCCTAGGCAGACCCACTCAGGGCCAGGTCCCTGTCCTGTAACACCCGGGCGGCCCCTGGGTTATTTCTTTATCAGAATCCCCAGTCACACTCAGGCTAGATATGTGCCCACACTCCCCACACACACCAAAGCTCTCACCCAAGTGTGCCAGCCAGCATCTAAAAGAAGGAAGTGTTTCAGATCCACGTTGGCTTCTTTCCTCAGTTTCTGTACCTGTGTTTGCTGAGCTGATCTTGGAACATTTGACTCCTTGCTTCCCCCTTACGAACCTCCTCCCCTGGAGCCTGTGTCAGACTCTGTCTGATCAGGTGGAGCCTCAAGCATACACTCCACCCACCCACCCCTCTTCCCGCAATGTGGCAAATTCACATGCATGCCCTCTGGGCCACAAAGGGCTCCAGCTCTGCACAAATGGCTTCCTCAGGATGTACTGGCTCTTCCTGTGGCAGGAGGAACCGTTTCCTCCAAGTCATGAACTGTCTCTCATTTGAGCTCCTACTTCTCCTTCTGTGGCAGTTCTGGTCCCTGGGTCAGAAGCCGTTAATGCTTCTCCACGTTGGAAGCTGAGAAGTCTCGCCCAGCACAACTGATGCAGGAATTCTTGATTGGAGCAGGCCAGAGGGCAAGAGGAACGGAAGTGGACTTCTGGCTGAGCTTCCTTGGAAGAACATTTGAATGCAGGACAGTGAAAGTTGGGGCCACCTGGGTATCTCTTCTTTGTCTCCTTGCCTCCCCTTTCTACTCCCACAATCTACACACTCATATTTATGTGACAATATCAGTTGTTTGCCCCAAGAAGGTGACTTCACACCCCCGAGCTTTCCTTTTGTCTTTGCACTTACGTTTTTAATCTTCATTCTGTAAACCAGAACCAGGCACTGCACACCAAGATAAACAGACCTACTGTGGTTATCAAATACTAGAGAATATTAAGTATCAAATACTTAATAAGCAACGCCATAAACAAAATAAAACACAAATGACATACTAATCAAAATAATTGTTAGCATGTGACAAAGGGTTAATTTTCCACATACATAAAGAGCTCCTAAAATCAATAAGAAAAACAACAATTCAGTTAAAAAATGGGCAAAGAATATGAAGAGATACTTCATAGAAAAGGAAAATCTAAAGCCTCTTAAATATAAGTGCATCTACTCAACTTTACTCATCTTAAGAGAAATGTACATTTAAACTATAAGAAGCATAATTCTTCATGTATCAGATTGGCTATGACAAAAAAATGTTCAATAACACTGTACTGGTGATGATGTGGCATCAGATGATGTGGCAAACAGACATCATCATATGCTGCTGGTAGGAACATAAATTGACATCAACTCTAGAAAGTTACCAATATTTCAAAATATTTATTAAAATTATAAGTGCACCTAGCTTTTAACCAGATTTTATGGTGCTAGACAATTTCCTACAGATATAATAAAAAATATGAAGTATGAGATAGATATTAAGTTATTCATTTCAGCCTTTTTTTCCCTTTGTGGTACAAAAAGATTGGAAACAATTCAAATGTTCACTAAGACGGAGCTAGTTAAATGAATTATGTCAAGTGCAGTGGTGTGCAGGCAAGTGCTTACCAACCTCTCACTGTCTGGGGAATAAAACACTGATTTGTAGCATTTGGATTCTCTATGCATATACAAGCAAATATGAACCTAGATTCTTATTTTCTGAAGCACAAAATGTGCCCCATATTTAAATAGTTTTATTTCTTAGGGTTCTGTCAGGCCCCTCATGCTCCTCTCTCCATCCATCCTCTCTATTCCTCACTTTCACTCCCCTTGTGTTAATTATCCCTGGGAGGCCAATGACTCCCAAAGCTCCAGCTTCAGCCTGGTCCTCTGCCTCCTGGATGGTTTCCCCCAGTTTCTTGTTTACTGTTGTTGTTCCCTTTCAATACGTCTTAGCCAGATTTTCTCATGACCCTTCACCTGTCCCCATTATCCCCACTTCAGTTGACCTCAACACTCCTTCCCAGCCACAAACACATTTTCCTGGAATGTTCTGTTCCTGAATTTATCTATTGCAATTTTTTGCTTTGAAATAATTTTAGATTCACAGAAGGAGAATGAAAATAATACTCAGAGTTTCCATATACCAAACTCTACTTAGCTTCCCCTAATGTAAACATCTTGGATAATTATAATACAATGACCAAAACTAAGGAATTAATATTGGTAATATTGAATAAACTCTAGACTTTTTAGGATTTTACCAGCTAATGTACTCTCTGTATTCTAGTATCCAATCCAATATCCCACATCGCCTTTGTCATTGCTGCCTTAGTTGCATAGTCTCCTCTCATCCGTGATATTTCCTCAGTCTTTCCTTGTCTTTCACGGCCTTGATGTTCTTGACAAGTCAAGTTATAATATTGCAATATACAATAAGATATATATATATATATATATTTGGTCTTTGTCCTGTTTCTGGCACTGAGCCCCAAAAACCCTTGTATAAATGTATTTTTTATGCTAATGAGGTGACTATTTGACCTCACCTAAGGATGGGGGTTGGTTGCTAGGAGAACCCAACAATGCGATTAGAGGGTTTGAACTTTCAGCCTCACCCTACTCCACTTTTGTGGAGAAGAGTTGCAGGAGGGCTAAATCAATTTGCAGTGGTCATTTGAAATGGCCATTTAATCAATAAATCATGCCAGTGTAATTAGACCTCCAAAAAACCCCAAAAGGATGAGGTTAGGAGAGCCTACAGGTTGGTGAACACATGGAGGTCTGGGAATGGGAGCTCTGTGTCCTTTCCTCATAAATTGCCTTATGCATCTCTTCCACCTGGTTGTTCCTGAGTTATATCCTTTCATAAGAAACTAATAACCTAGTAAGTGAAATGTTTCTCTGAGTCCTGGGAGCCACTCTAACAAACTAATTGAATCTGAGGAGGGGGTCATGGTAACCATCAATCTGCAGCCAGTTAGTCAGAGCACAGGTGATGCCCTGGGCTTCCACCTGGCATCTGAAGTGTGTGTAGGGGTACAGTTTCCAGGCAGATAGTTTCAGGATTGAGCTGCATTGTAGGACAATCAGCTGGTGTCACAGAGAATTACTTGGTGGTGTGGGGAACCACTCCTCGCAACATACATTGTGATTGGTAACTGGAATCATCGCATATATTTTATAGTCTGTCCCTGTAGTTTAGGGATGTCTGATGTTTTCTCACAATTAGATTGAGGTTATGTCTTTATGACTTTATGACAAGGATGCCACAGGAGTGCTGTTGTGCCCTTCTCAGTACTTCAGAGCAAGAGAGCCATGGTGTTGATATGACATTACTGGTGATGGTGACCTTGATCACCTGCCTAGGATCGTGTCTCCTGGATTATTCTACTATAAAGTTCTTATTTTTCCTTCATAAATAATAAATTTCTCTGCATCTATGTTCCTCACAAGCTTAGCACATAGTGCAGTAGGTACACAAAATAAGGTTGCAAAGCCCTGAAAAGCCATCATAATAGAGCACACCTCTACTTTCCCTGTATCCAATTCCTATCACTGACGGAGGGAATCTAGAGTAGTCTTTAAGCTGATAAAGCTGATTTGTTTTTAGACTGAGGTTCTCGGGGGTCTCAGCCCCTTGGACTAATGTTCTGGGAAGGGGATTTTTGGCATATCTCCTTCCAACATTCACTGCCTCCCCAGGACTCAGTGGCTGCCAGCTAATGGTTCATGCCACTGAGGCAAAGAAAGGTGGCATTGGGTCCTATACCTGCCAGTTAAGGAGCCTATGAGTCAGTGTGGCTATGAGAGTCCCAGAAGGCATGGGGGAGAGCCTTTCTCACTATGGAGGCAGGGTCAGAAGGAATTGTCCCTGTACCCACTGGTGGCAACTCCTTCTTGAATGTGTCTGTCAAAGCCCTTTCTCCACAGTACAATTGTGCAAGATTCATTTCATCCTTTCCAGCTCTCATTCCATCCCTACCCATCACTTGTCTGGTCAGTTTATCCACTCCTGCATTCCTTTGCCCACCTTCTTGATACCCATTTTATTGATGCTTGTTCTCAGTTAATATGCATCAATCACCCAACGTTTGCTATTTCAATGTTCAGATGCAAAGGGGAATGAGACACCCCCAGTCCTTGTCCTGATGGAGTTCAATGTGGTACAGGGATGGGAGGCATACTGGGTTAATCTCCCACACACGGTGAACAGTTGCAGGCTATGAAGAAGGAAGAAGGAGGGTGAGTAACGGCCAGTGGTGTGGAGGCTTCCCCTAGGACTTGGGGAGGTGGCTGGCTCAGGAATTCCAGCAGGAGATAAGGGTGGTCTGGACCACCATAGATGGTGGATGATGTAGAATCCTCAGGGCTTTGGCACTGCCTGTGGGAGCAGAGTGGAGTGGAGGAGCAAGGTGTGAGTGAGGTGCGCCTTGGGCAAGGACAGTGAGCCTGGGTAACTGCACATAATTCCCAGCTGCAGAGTATCCCCATATGAGTCGCACTTGATATTTAAATGCTGGGGCTCAGTCCCAGCTAGGAAAGAACCTAAAACTGGAGACCCCCTTCCCAGCACCTGGAATCAGGCTCCCAGGCTTGTTGGGCTGTCCTTAGTGCAGTGTGGCCAGGGCTGCTACTTCAATCTGTTATTTTCTGATTTCAAAATCTTCATTTTCTCTCATTCCATGCATCTCTCCCAGACAGCCTCCCTTCACACCTCTCTCTTCCTTACTGATGGGAAACACTGGAGAGGGGATAGATCTAGGGGGAAATGTTCGCCTTGAGAGGCTGTGAGATATCCATTGAAAATACAGGAGACAGTACAAAGGAGAAGTGAGAATATATGTGGCAATATATGATTGAATCTTGAACAACGTGGGTTTGAGCTGCACAGGTCCACTTATACGTGGATTTTTTTTTTTCAATTAATATACAGCTGGCCCTTTCTGTCTTTAGGTTTCACATCTGCAGATTCAACCAACTGCAGATCGAGAATCTGCAGCTGGGGAGAGCCGAACTGCACGCATTGCTCAGGCCATTTCATATAAGGGACGTGAGCATCCTCAGACTTGGGTACGCACCAGGGTCCTAGAACCAATCACCCAGTGGATACTGATGGGTAACTGTAGTTAAATTTTGGGAGAATCAAAGTCATATGCAGATTTCAAACTGCACAGGGGTCTCTTTGTTGTTCAAGGGTAAACTGTATAACTTTGGAAATCAGGAGGAAATATATGGTATTCAAAGTCAGGGGGAATGACTGAACACATCTAAGGAGACAGAAAGACAAGAGGTACCATGGCCATGCCCTTAAGACCCCAATATGAAGAGTTTGGGTAGAGGAGGAGTGGGCAGGGAGATTAGCGTTGGTGGATAGTACCAATGCCCGACAGTCAAAGGGATGAGGTAGCCAGGGCAGTAAGAGGAATACAAGGACAGTGTGATGTCTAAGAAGGTAGGAGAGGAGGGAGATACAGAAGAAAGCAGTTTGGGTCTAATACCACTGAGAGGCTGAGTAAAATACCATTCATCAGATTATTTATTCATTCAGCTATCTACATCATTTTCATTAATTCAGAAGTAACTCTCCAAATTTCCATTAGTCAATAGGGTCATTATTCTATTAATCACACATCTTTTAAATCATGAATTGACTTATCTTTCATTAATTTAATCCTCACACCGAGTGCTTTTTGTGCATTGGGGCACTGGGTGTAGGCAGAGATGGAAGGACCCAAACTCACTACCTGGGAGAAAGTGAAGACTTGGTTGGGCCATATACTCTGATACCTGTTGCAGAGGGGTCAGAGCCAAGCGTATCACTTATGGCGGGGGAGGGAGGGGAGGGTCACTTCCTAGAGGAGGTTCCACAGAGCCGTGCCAATTGGAATTTTGTCCAGGTGTCAGGACCCAAAGGGCGAGGCCTGAACCAGACCCTTGAGGAGAGTCTGTGGAAGATTGAGAAGCAATCTTCTAGAGCAGGTCTGGGAGTTTGAAGAAGTGGCAAAGGGAGGAGCTCAAAATGGCTTGGGTTTAGGCCATTCTCACAAGTGTTCATGTGCCAAATGGCTTTCTATGTGCATACACTGTTTTCCACACAACTTGTGGTTCAGAGAAGCTGGGATATCACATCCTCACCAACTGCCCACACCACACCAGATTACTTTTTAGTTTTTGGCTTCCCTCACTATCCCATTTAGCCTCATGAGCTCTTCCTTTACTGAGTCATTCATTCATTCAGGAAATTTTCGTTGTGGCCATATTGTGTCTTAGCACTGAACCAAGATCTGGAGTTAAATCAATGAATAAGATATGTTCCTTATACTGAGTGAGCTAATATAATGAAATATTTATTATCACAGATAGCACTGGCACCTATCATGAGTTATCCTTTCACGTTTAATGTTTTCACCAGCACTATAAATCATCTTTTGCCCTCCTGCCATGCTTGTTTTGCATTAAGGCATCTGAAGCACAAGGAAACTTGGTGACTTTGCTAATGTCACAGTTTTTATGAGGATTCAAAGCAGACCTATGGGACTCAAAAGCCCTTATTATTAAGTGTTTTCCAACATATACTGGATCAAAATTTATTCTTAACTCAATCTGCATAATCTGTTCACCCCAGGCATGGACCTGGGCCTGGATAGAAGCCACCCCACACCCCCATTCCACACAGGCGACCTGAGCTAGGGTGGCTGGAGGGGTTGTTCCCTTATGTTTTCCTCTTGCCCACTTTCCACCCACTCTGTTGTCAGTGTCTGCTTTTTCAGTGGACACAATTTTATCCAGGTCCACTCCAGGGTGGTTACATTCAAGAAATCTGCTGCTCCTATCAAATTCAGGCAATATTTTTAATTTGGTTGATCCTTTAGCATCAGTTTTTAATTTGAGAATCACATAGACATTGCTAACAATTAGTGGTTTTTCTCCAGGGATTTAGAATTTATTAAGTGTTCCCACACATACAAGGTCTGTCTGTCTTATTAATATAATGAGAATGGTTTGCGCAACATCAGTGCAACCTGGCAGCCAAAGAGAGTGGACTGGAATGTACATGCACTGTACTAGTCAGTGGGGGCAGCAGATGCTGTCGAGTGAGCGTGTGTACTGTGTGGCTGTTGCATTCAAAATGACTGAGTGGGTAGAGCAACAAACCTGCATCAAATTTTGTGTTAAGCTTGAGTTTTTCCTCCATGGAAATTATTTGAACTATTCAGAAGGCCACAGTTATGGGCAACTGGTGACTGGCAGCTTCATCATAACAATGTAGCTGCTCATGCATCATGTCTCATGTCAAGTTTTTTTGTGAAACATCAAATCACCCAGGTGACTCAACCCCACTACAGCCCAGATTTAGTGGCCTGCAACTTCTGGCTTTTCCCAAAACTAAAATCACCTTTGAAAGGGAAAAGATTTCAGACCATTAATGAGATTTAGAAAAATATGAAGGGGCAGCTAATAACAATTGGTAGAAATGTGTGATATCCCAAGGTGCTTACTTTGAAGGGAACTGAGGTGTCATTCTCTTACGTACAACCTTTCTCATATCTTCTTCAATAAGTATCTCTATTTTTCATATTATGTGTCTGGAAACCTTCTGGGCAGACCTTGTATTATCCTAATGCACAGTCTCAATGACCCTGGTTGTAACCACTGTTCCCTCATCTAAAACATGAGGAACCTAAAGCTTAGCAAGAGATGTAATGGCCCAAATGAAAGATGAATCCATAACTAGAACCCAACTCTTCAGACTTTTTTGTAACAAAACTTACATATTTCCATGAAAGAATTTATATAGTAAGGGGAAGGTTTGGGAATGATACCAGGAAATCAGCAAGGTTTGTAAAGAGGCGGTGAGGGGTTCTGTAGAAAAAGAAGACTTATAAGTTAGTAGACACTTGCAGAAAAGTAAATGAAAAAAATAAGTACAGAGAGAAGAAGCATCAAGACATCTATAAAATGAGGGGGAAGTAGTAATGAGATTGTAGCAGAGAGATCAAGGATGTGGCTGTATAGACTCATCTTCACTGTACAGGAAGCAAGGGTGGGAGTTATATGTCACCGTGTCTGGAAGGAGCATAGCATTTGGAAGTAGGTGAGCTAGACCTTGTATCAATTCTGCCTTATTAACTAAGTGCCACCAGGCATCTCTCTTAACCTATCATTCAGTTTCTTCAACAATTAAATGATATTAATTCCTAAGGTGAGTATGAAGATTAAGTGCTACAACATTCATTAAAATACTTTGTGAGAAATTAAGCATATGCAGGTGTTATGATTCTAATAATAATTTCTCTCATAATTCTAATTCACTTCCAATTTAATTTATTTAAATATCTCCGTATTTAAAGTCACTGCATGGATATTGTGTCACCTTGGTTAGGCTAGAACCGTCTTCCTCAGAAGCCCTTTCTCTGTATGATTTTGTGTCAAAGTTGGCCAGGAAAGCACTTTGTGTGAGATTGGGTGATGGCAATAAAGCAGCAGACATCATTCTCTGAACATCCTCATGGTCAGATGCAGTGACAGGCACAGAGGAGCTAGGGGTTTCAGCTGGCCCTTGTTCAACTTCGCTCCACATCCAGCTTTTCTCTACTCTGTCTCTGCTGACCATTGGTGGTCCAGGTCCACTGATAGGCACTTGACTGTGGACACACAAAGGCAACAATCTCCTATGTGGACTTCTCCACCAGGTCCCACTTTGAAGTCCCAGTTTAGTGGAAGCACATTCATGGTTTCTCATACTGAGAAACTGGTGACACCTATGAAACTCCAGCTCCCATTCCAGGCCTTCATTTCCCACCTCCTCCCACAGTTGTATGAGATCTAATTCTTATAATCAATCCCTATCCCAAAATACTTCCCTGGCTGAATCCTGACTGACCAATGGTTACCTGTACCGTGAGTGGTAAGGGAATGGAAACGTAGGGATGGGAATCTGGAACTGATTCTCTGATCCAACAGATCTAGCCTCACTCATGACCTTGCCTCCTGTGGTAAATAAGATATCAGGAGTAGACCCAAGGTGGCAGAGGAGTAAGTGGAAGCTACACTAACCTCTTCCCAGGACCAATCTGGAATTACAACTAAATTGTAGAGAAATCATTGAAAATAACAAACTGAACACTAGCTGGAGAGAAGGTTTATAGCCACAGACAGACAGAAGAAAGCACTTCACCACAACAAGACTGGTAGGGAGTGTAGAGGAGGCACAAGAGGATTGGCTGGGCTCCAACAGGTGGCAGCTGAAGTTCCAGAGGATATTTCAGCAGCTGGAGAGTTCTCCCTGAAAAGTGTGTGGTCTACCCCACCCTTTGGGAACCCCAAGCTGGGCTCCCCAGCCTATAGCACAGAGCCAGAAAGAAACCCAGATAACATCCAGCTGTGAAAAGCAGCAGGGTTTCTGTCTGCCAGGGAGAGATGGCTGGAGATGCAGAGAGCTTGTTAAAGGGACAACACACAAAATTTCACTTTTAGTCACTTACCCTGAGCTCTGGCAGAGGGAGGGCAGAGTGTACTACAGACACTTGAGGAGAATCTGGGGCTGGTGGCTCTGAGGAGAAAACTGAAGGAACAGCTGCCAGGATCCCTGTGCTGAGTCATTCTCCATCCTGCAGAAGCTATCTTTTTCAGCTGGAGTACTCCTCTTGGGATGGCATCAGCCTGAGGAGAAGCAATAACCCGTTCACAGGAATTACTCTGCCCCACCCTGTGGTGCTTAAGCCCAGCTGCTGATTACAGTTTGCTTAGATTAACAACCAATCAGTTTAACAACTGATTAGTTTAATGTCTAAGGCAGAAAATACAAAGAAGCAGCCAAAATGGGAAAACAAAGAAACAAACCCCAAATGAAAGAACATGAGAATTCTCCAGAAGAACTAGATGACATGGAGGCAAGCAATTTATCGGATGGAGAGTTTAGAGTGATGGTTATAAGGATAGGCAACAGCATGAAAAAAGAAAGAAACTATAAAAAAGGACCAGTAAGTTAAAGAATACAGTATCTGAGATAAATAATACACTGGAAGGAATAAACAGTAGGTTAGATGAAGCAGAGGATAGAATCAGTGTTTTGGAAGACAAGGTAGAAAAAGAACACCGAGGCAGAGCAGCAAAAAGAAAACAGAATTTTAAAAAATTGAGGAGAGCTTAAGAAACATTTTGGACAACATGAAATGTGACAATATCTACATCAAGGGAATACCAGAAGAAGAAGAGAGTGAGCAAGGGATCGAGAACGTGTTTGTAGAAATGACGACTGAAAACTTCCCTATTCTGGTGAAGGAAAAAGCCATACAAGTCCAGGAAATTCAGAGAGTCCCAAACAACTTGGACCCAAAGAAACCTACACTGAGATACATCATAATTAAAATGACAAGGCTTAAAGATAATGAGAGAATCCTAAAAACTGCAAGAGAAAAGCAGGTAATTAGCTACAAGGAAGCACCAATTAGACTGGCATCTGATTACTCAACAGAAACATTTCAGGCCAGAAGAGAATGGCATGAAATATTCAAGGTGATTAAAAGCAAGGACCTAAAACCAAGGCTACTTTACCCAGAGAGGCTATCATTTAAAATTGAAGGAGAAATAAGGAGCTTCCCAGACAAGAAAAAACTAAGGGATTTTGTTAACACCAAACCTGTACCATAACAAATATTAAAGGGCTTGCTTTAAAAAGAAGAAGAAAAAGAGAAAGAAAAAAATACAGAGGAAAACAGTCTAAGAATAAAATGGCACTGCATATATATCTAGCAATAATCACCTTAAATGTAAATGGCTTAAATGCTCAGATCAAAAGACATAGGGTAGCTGAATGGATAAGAAAACAAGACCCATATATGTGCTGTCTCCTAGAGACCCACCTCAGATGGAAAGATAAACACAGTCTAAAAGTAAAGGAATGGAAAGGATATTTTGTGCAAATGGAAAAGAAAAAAAGCTGGGGTAGCAGTATGTATATCTGGCAAAAATAGACTTAAGGAACTTGAAAAAAAACATACAAAGATCAAAGTGAGTAGAAAGAAGGAAATAATAAAGATCAGAGCAGAAATAAATGAAACAGAGTCTTAAAAAATGATACAAAAGAATCTAAGAGCTGGTTCTTTGAAAAGATAAATAAGACTGACAAACATTTAACCAGATTCATCAAGAAAGAAAGAGAGAGGACCCAAATAAATAAAATCAGGATTGAAAGAAGAGAAATAACAACTGACACCAATAAAATACAAAGAATCGTAAGAAAATATTATGAACAATTATATGCCAACAAATGGACAACCCGAATGAAATGGAAAAGCTCTTAAAAACATACAATCTTCCAAAAATAAGTCAGGAAGAATCAAAGAACCTGAATAGGCAGATTACACCTGATGAAATTAAGCAGTAATCAAAAAACTCACAACAAACAAATGCACTGAACTAGATGGCTTCACAGGGTGAATTTTACCAAACATTCTGAGAACTAACACCTCTCTTTCACAAACTATTTCATAAAATTCAAGAGAAGAAAAGGCTCCCAAACTCATTTTATGAGGCCAACATTATCCTCATTCCAAAACCAGATAAAGACACTACAAAGAAAGAAAATTATAGGCCAATATCCCTGACAAACACAGATGCTAAAATCCTCAACAAAGTATTAGCAAGCCAAATACAGTAATGCATTGAAAAGATCTTACACCATGACCAAGTGAGATTTATTCTGGGAATGCAAAGTTGGTACAACATTCACAAAGCAATAAATGTGATTCACTACATTAACAAAATGAAGGATAAAAATCACATGACCATATCAATACATGCAGAAAAAGCCTTTGATAAAATCCAGCACCCATTTATAACTACAATTCTCAGCAAAATGGGAACAGAGAGAACCTAAACAAAATAAAGGCCATATATGACAAACCCACTGCCAGCATCACACTCAGTGTACAAAAACTACAAGCATTCCCCTTAAGATTGGGAATAAGAGAGGGATGTCCACTTTTACCTCTCTTATTCAGCGTAGTACTGGAAGCCCTAGTTATAGCAATCAGATAAGAAGAAGAAATAAAAGGCATCCAAATTGGAAAGCAACAAGTAGAACTGTCTTTATTTGCAGATGACATGATGCTGTACATAGAGAACCTCAAAGGTTCCACCAAAGATCTACTAGAACTGTTAAGTGAATTCAACAAAGTAGCAGGATACAAATTAATACCCAGAAATCTGTTGCATTTTATATGCCAATAATGAACTAAGAGAAAAGGAAATTAAGAAAACAATCTTATTCACAATTGCTTCAAAAAGAATAAAATACCTAGGAATAAGCCTAACCAAGGATGTAAAAGACCTGTTTATGGAAAATTATAAGACACTGGAGAAAGAAACTGAAGAAGATACAAATAAATGACACATTCTGTGTTCATGGGTGGGAAGAATTAACATCGTTAAAGTGTCCGTACCATCCCAAGCAATCTATAGATTCAATGCAATTTCTATCAAGGTTCCAACATAATATTTCACAGAACTAGAACAAATATTTCAAAATTTTATATGGAACCTCAAAAGGCCCCACATAGCAAGAGTGATCCTGAGAAAGAAGAACAAAGTTGGAAGAATCATGTTACCTAATATCAAGCTATAGTACAAGGCCATAATAATCAAAACAGCCTAGTACTGGCATAAAACAGACAAAAACAGATCAATGTAACAGAATAGAGAACCCAGAAATAAACCCACACCTTTATAGTCAATTAATATTCACAAGGGGAAGCAAACACATACGATGGGCTAAAGACAGTTTATTCAATAAATGGTGTTGGGAAAATTGGACAGATATGTGTAGAAAAAATGAAACTAGACCACCTTCTTACACCATACACAACAAAAAACTCAAAATGGATCAAAGACTTAAATATTAGACCCAAATCCATAAAATTCCTAGAAGAAAACATAGGTAGCAAAGTCTTGGATACTGTTCATAGAAATGTTTTTTATCAGTTATATCTCCCCAGGCAAGGGAAACAAAAGAAAAAAATAAACAATCAGGACTATATCAGACTCAAAAGTTTTTGGACAGCAAAGGCAAACATTAACAAAATAAAAAGACAACCCACAGAGTGGGAGAACTTATTCACTGATACAGCTGATAAGGGGTTAATGCCCAAAATTTATAAAGTACTTACAAAATTCAACACCAAAAAACCGAACAACCTAATTTAAAAAATGGGCAAAGGCTCTAGCTGGTGTGTTTCAGTGGACTGAGTGCTGGCCTACAAACGAAAGGGTTGCTGGTTCAATTCCCAGTCAGCACATGCCTGGGTTGCAGACCAGGTCCCCCGTGGGGGGTCGCGTGAGAGGCAACTGCACATTAATGTTTCTCTCCCTCTCTTTCTCCCTCCTTTCCCATCTCTATAAAAGTTAAATTAAATTTAATTTAATTTAATTTAAATTTAAAAAAATTAAAAATGGGCAAAGGACCTGAATAGACACATTTCCAAAGAGGACATACAGGTGGCCAATAGACATATGAAAACATGCTCAATGTCACTAATCATCAGAGAAATGCAAATTAAAACCACAATGAGATACTATCTCACACCTGTCTGATAGCTATCATCAATAAATCAATAAGTGCTGGTGAGGATGTGGAGAAAGGGAAACACTTTTGCACTGTTTGTAGGAAAGCAGACTGATGCAGACACTATGGAAAGCAGTGTGGAGATACCTCAAAAAATTAAAAACAGATCTGCCTTTTGACCTGGTGATCCCGTTTCTGGGAGTATATCCGAAGGAAACCAAAACACTGACTCAAAAGAACATAACACCCCTAGGTTCATTGCAGTGTTATTTACAATCACCAAGATACGGAAGCAGCCCAAGTGTCCATCAATAGATGAGTGGATAAAACAACTATGGGACATTTACACAATGGAATTCTATTTAACTGTAAAAAAAAAGAAAAAAATTTTACCTTTTGCAACAGTATAGATGGATCTGGAATATATTACATGAAGTGAAATAAGCCAGTCAGGGAAAGATAAATACCATATGATTTCACTCATACATGGAATCTAATGAACAAACTGTACTAATAAGCAAAACAGAGACAGACTCATAGATGGAGAGCAGGTGACAGCTAGCATTATAGGGGGGAGAGGGGGGAGAGGGATTGAGCAAAAAGGCAAAAAGGCTCAAGGATATGGACAAGAGTGTGGTGATTTCTAGGGGAGGGGTGTGTAAGGGGACTAAATGGTAATGAAGAAAATGCAATAAAGTTTAATTTTTTTTAAAAAAAAGAAGACATGGGCTGTGTATGGCACGTAGTGGCAAAATAGTGACTAAAATTATTGACTGCGGTAGTGTAAGTGCCTGACATTAAATGCTGGTGGCCAAGGCACCCATTTCAAAAGATACCCATTTCAAATAAATGTATTGCCGGCTGTATGACACAACTGCTAGAAAAACAACCAGATAAGAAACAGGGCTCTCCACAACCGTGAGGTTCCTCTGTCGGAGTACTCTGGGTGACATAGATAATGGATGACTTCAGTGATCCTACCTCCAGTTTCCTGTGCCCTAATTCCCACTCTTCTGCTTCAAACCGACCAATAATGAGTGACCCCGTGAAGCCCCAGACGCCCCCATGCTCAGACCCTTATGAAGCAGGTCTGCTCTCACTCTTTCAGTGCCCCCTCAACCTTGCTTTGTAGCCCTTGAGCATGCCATGTATTTTCCAGGACCTGAAAGTAATGAATCTTGCTTTCCAAAGTTTCCAGATGATTTTTGTTGAAGTACATCCTGCAATCATAGTAATAACGACAAGGGCTAATCCAGCCACAACACTGGCCCTGGTGGGGGATATGTCTGTGGGGCTACTACAAGTAATATGGGCTGGGCGAGTGGTTCAGGCATTCCTAGGTGACAGTATTACCAACAACAGGCTGGGACTGCAAGATACCTGTAGAGAAGTGACTATGGGGTAAGGTTCTGGGGTGACCAAGGAGTTGTTGCCATAGAACATTTTAGTGAAAAATTTAAAAAAGAATATAATGCAGTTGATTTGTTGCTCTGAAGTGCGGAAAGAAAATGAGTTCTGGGCTTTAAATTCTCCGCTTAAGGTCAATGTAGGAGCTAGAAAGCTTCTATGACTGTCCTAAAAAAAAAACAAAAAAAATCCCTATCTCCTTTAGCAGCTAGCTGGGTTGAGATTTCTGAAAATTAAACCCAAAGTCTAATCCTGTGGATATTTGAGTTACAATAAAAATTGAAACCCCAACTTTGCATGGTCTTATATTAAAGAAAATGCAGCTCAGAGATTTAAAAATCCAAGGATTATAAGAAAACAGCTAGTTGAAACAGTTTCTTGAGTGATATAGTTCAGTATAACGGAAGAAAGAGGAAGATACAAAATTTTGCTGAATAGCTTGATGACTCCATTTAATTCCTGGAGGCCGAAACCCAGAATAAAGGCTCTGGTAAACATGGCTGCGTGGGACGGGGAGCGGGGTTTGGTTGGGCTTTTGGAAAGGAGAATGAGAAGTCATGCGATGCTGGTGTATAAGTTGGGGAACACATCTGGGGTAACAATCATGTGTGGAGCCAGAACTCCACACATGAAAGACAGAAAGCAGCCTCTGCTGCTTGAGGTAGTTCTAGCTGAGAACCTGTGTGAAACACAAATCTGTATTTTGAAAGAAACAGCATCAGGAAAACTAAAACAGACAACTTGATGACTAGTAACTAGATTGTTTTAGATACATTTTTTTTCTTTTTTGTTTTTCCATGTAATTATTTTATTGATATTATTTTAATTAAAAATGTAATTAATGTATAGTGGGCATACAAAGTTATATTTGTTTCCATTTTATAACATAGCAACTCAACATTTATATAGCATGTGATGTGATCACCACAGTAAGTCTAGTAAGCATCTGTCACCATGCAAAGTTATTATACTATTATTGACAGCATTCCCTGTGCTGTATACTACATCTCTAGACACATTTTCTCATTAAAGTTCACAGCAGGCTGTTTAGAAGAATTTGCAGATGAGACATTTGGAGGCCAAGCTAAGTTAATAAGCAGCTGAAGCAGGATTAGAATCTGTGCCTGCTTCCAGAGACACACATATCAGTGCTAATTGCACTTCCTCTCCTGTATAGTGTTTAACAAATTTATTAGGAAACATATAAAATTGCACTAATGCATTAAAAACGTAGATAAAATAAACATTAATAATAAACATATTATTGTTTATTTCACTAAACATAAGTTACGAAAATGAGCTCAAAAAGAAAGAGAAACCTTAAGAGAGATATAACCCCCAAAGAAATTGTATTGCTTTTTTATTTTTAAAAAAGGTTTCTTCTTCTTTTTAAAAAAAGATTTTATTTGTTTATTTTTAGACAGAGGGGAAGGGAGGGATAAAGAGAGGGAGAGAAACATAGTGTGGTTGCCTCTCACGTGCTGCCTACTGGGCACCTGGTCCGTAACCCAGGGAATCAAACTGGTGACCCTTTGGTTTGCAGGCTGGCGCCCAAATCCACTGAGCCACAACAGCCAGGACAGGAATTTTAAAAATAACAAAGGAATATGAGACCCAACCTCTTTAACTTTTAAGTTCTATGAAAACTTTTAGAAAATTAAGTTTTGGTACTTGAGAAGGGATTTCTACATTTCAATGGAAAAAATAATTAGGAAGCAATCTTGAGGATCCAAGATTGTCTCCAAACAATAGTCTGTTTATTTCTCCTAGTATAAAGCTGAAAACCGGCCATTTCAGTCAAACCTTAATCAGGTCATTCAATAATCTGAGTCTACCTTATTTGAGCCAATCTCTCAATGACCTTCCTCCCCAACTGCTACTCCTTCATTCCCTCCAACCTGAAAGACAGTCCCATTTCCCTCCTTTTCCTCTCCTCGTCCCTCCACTCCTCCCAATTTGTGCCTGCCTCCCATGCCATTTTTCTGACTCTCCTTGTATTTGCTCCTCTCTCCCTAGACTGTCCCCAGTTTCCTATAGCAATTCGAGGCCCTGGTCTTGCTCCCTCAGTATGCCAACCCCAGAGAAAGAGATGGGAAGGTGAAGGGGCCTCAGCTGCCAAACAAGTCATTGTAAAGCCCTGGTCTCAATCTGACTAACCAGCTGTAATCAAAGATTTCCCTGACCCATGAAAACAAATAGAGAGGAATTTTCTACACAACTCAGATTAATTAGTCGTAGGGGTATGTTCTCCAGGTTTTCATACCTATATCTATTAGTCCATCTTCTTGAGGTTTCTAGAGATGCCACCTATGGTTTGAAAAGGCCAACTGGGTCAGAGTTGCTGAAGGTTTACATGAAATAAAATACACCCAAGGCCTATCACAGAGCTAAAAAAATTGGAGACAAGCTCTTGGATTCCACCCCTACTGACCGCCCGTCTAAAATAGACTGGTCCACAGCACCGCTGGCGTAGTGGTATCATACAAGATTCCCATAAAATAGATTGGTCAAATATTCGATAATATAGGAAACAAAGAAGAATTGATCTCTAACTATAGGCACTGCCTAGAAAATATCTGGAAGGATTGCTTGGGTCTAACCCTAGATGACCTTATGGTGTCTGCTTTCAGCACTCACTTTGCTAATAGGTTCCTTGTGGAACTGAGAGAGACTATGCAAAATCATCCCCTTAATGAGCAAAATGTTCTTCTCTCTGAGATCCATACTTAGCTAGCACGGTGAAGATGCAAAGGCTGGTGAAACTAAATCCACACAGTGAAAACTCAGGACCCTTCAACGTAAGCAAATCAAGGGAAATTATCCGAAAGCCTTAGGGATAGCCTCCACCTCACCGAGATCGTTAATAGAGATGTATGTGCTGATACTGCCAGGAAAAGGGACATTGGACTAAAGAATGTCCAGAAAAAGACAACAATCACAGGAGTCCCAATGGCTCCCCTCTGAGGAATCTGCTCCTGTCTTTCCCTGCTTCCTTGAATATACTCAGTGGAATTGTCATCTCAATGGGCACCCCACCACTTTTCTGGTAGGCACTGGAGCCACCTACTCCAGCCTCAACACCTCACAACTCCCCTCCATAATTCCTCAGGGAATACAAGTCATCTCATTTATAAGGTTAGATAACTTATTGTTATCAGATGAGGACAGGGCCCAGAGCACATCTGCTTTGGGCCTACAAGTAGAGCCTGGGTTCTTGACTTCACGTAGGAAAGATTTCACAATATGAGTCTAGGCAGTTTCGAGAGCGTGTTTACTAAAGCTGAGGACAGTAAAACAAAGGAAGGGCTTAAGTACTGCAGAAGGAGCAACAGGAGAGAGCCTCGGCAGGGTGCTTTAGCTCACTGAAAAATAAAAGTTATAGCTACAGAAGCGAGTTCAATGGGGAGTCAGAGAAAAAGGGGGCCTTGGAGGGAGGTTCAGGAGGTTAGTCTGAATCAAGCTGCTGCTGCCTATTGCTACTCTGGCTGTAAGTCTCCTGGGGTCTCTTAGAGTCCAGAAGAAAGAGAGCAGAGATACAGGGTGTAAGTATGCTTTAGCAAGAGCGCATCCTGGGGCCTTTGTCTTGAGGCTTTTTTATCTTTCTTTGGCAGGCTAGAATCCTAAGGGAGGTCTCACGGGAGGTCTCATTAGCTTTTCAGGCGCGTTCTTCAATAGCTGATTCATCAACATGTGCATATAGAGGGGTCAGGGGTTATTTTCTGGTTAGTTTTGTTTTCAAAGCATGCCATCAAGAATGTCATTGAAGAGGGACCAAGATCAAGGTTGTTTTGTCCTGGGAAAATCTGGAATGTGTGTACCCATTTTCTCCTGAGTGCTCTTGGTCAGGGAAGACAAAACCTTGTTATTCATTAGCTGGAAATAAATTGCTAATTATTTTGTTTCAGTTTATTTATTCCACTTGTCAAAGAACTTTCCTAGCTTTTTACTTTCCTGCTTTATTCCCTCCTAGAGACTTCTATCCCTAAAATCTTCTAGGGTTGATAAGGGAGGACAGTATCTCTTCAGTAACTGCTTCCAGCTAACAAGGATTGTGGGCCCAGCCTGCGTAGGGTCTGGAAGTCTCTCACTGCCTGATCTAAGGGGCACAAGGGCATGAAAAGCTGAGACTGGAGCAGAGAAGCCATTGGCTCGTTCTCCTAAAGTAGGGATGGGCTGGAATTTCCAAAGTTTCATCATCTTGACATGAAATTCATATTCCAGAGGTAACAAATTTGACAAGAAGGTTAATGGAGTGGAAGACCAGAGATTTTATCTGATAAGGGTTAAATCAAACAGGAATAGACAAATTCCTTTGCTTGGGGAGGAGGCTGAGCATGATGACAGGCTAGTAGAAATAGTGTCAGAAATATGAGAAAGATAATTATATTAAGACCTAGCCATTATTTTAGTTACATGTAACAAGGTTTTGTTTCTTGAAGAGGAGCTTGAGGTCCTTGATAGGTTAACAAGAATAGGTCTCAGGCCCTGGCTGGTGTGGCTCACTGGATTGGGCACTGGCCTGCAAATCAGAGGGGTGCCGGTTCGATTCCCAGTCAGGGCACATGCCTTGGTTGCAGGCCAGGTTCCCTGGTTGGGGGCATGGGAGAGGCAAGCAGTCAATGTATCTCTCATACATCGATGTTTCTCTCCCTCTCTTTTTTCCTCCCTTCCTATCTCTCTAAAATTAAATAAAATCTTAAAAAAAAAAAAAAAAAGAGTGGGTCTCAGGTTGTGGTTCCTGTGGGAACTCACAAGAAACAGGTTTAATTCAAGATTAATGAACACAATTGGGTATCCCCGTGAGCTTTACTGCAGTTGGAATGCTTAGTAGGACCCGATGTGGGCCCTTCCATCTGGGTTGTAGTTGGGACCAAGACAGTTGTCCTTCCAGGTTTTTAAATACACCATGTCTGCTGGTTTAACTTGTTTGTATTGGTAATCTTTACTGGGGGCAGGTAGAATTTCAGTTCCATATTTCTGTAACTTTTTTGTACCTGTCCTAGATTAATGGTGTAAGATAATAACTGGAGGATTTCCTCACCTATTAGCAGGTCAGATTCGAGAAAGGGCCTGCCATAGGTGAGTTCAAAGGTGCTTACTTGTAAATTTTCTGTAGGTGCAGCTCTCATTCTCATGAGACCTATGGGTAACATAGACACCCAGGCCTCTGAGGTTTCTTGGCAAAGCTTGGCTACAGTCCTTTTTAGGATTTAAGTAGCTCTTTCTATATTATCAGAGGATTGAGGTCTCTATGATGAATGTAAGTGATAGTTAATTCCTAAAGCTTGAGCCAGCTGTTATATAATCTTGGCTATAAGAAAGGGTCTATTGTTACTCTGTAAGATTCTTCATAGTCCAAACCTAGGTAAGATTTCTTTTAGTAAGTACTTGGCCGCCTCAGTAGCTCTTTCTGTTCTGATAAGAAAGACCTCAATCCATCCAGTGAAGTGTCTACTAATACTAGCAAATATTTAAATCCAGTTTTAGAGGACATTTGAGTGAAGCCAATTTGCCAGTCTTCCCCAGGGTGTGTGCCCCAGTTTTGTATTGGTGTCAGGAGGGGAGGTGGAAGGAGGTAACTCTGGGGGTTAGTTTTGGAGCAGAGAACACACACTTGGGTCACTCTCTTTACAGTTTTATGAAGCTCTAATGTCAAAAACAGCTGGGAGACAAGGGTGGTAAGAGCATCTCTCCCTAAGTGAGTGTCATAGTGGAACATTTTGATATATTTCCATTTTAAGGTTCAAGGTAATCCAGCCTGCCAGGTCTTTAGAGAATCAATTCTGAGAGACCCAAAAAACCTACTCCTTGGCATAGGAGAGCCTTCTGGGGGCTGAGAAAGTTTGAGAAACAGAGCTGCCTCAAAGGTGATTGGTGAAGACTGTGCCGCTATCTCAGCTGCCTGATCTGCTAGTTCAGTGCCTTTAGTTATATCTGTGTTCCTCTTCGGTGGCCTTGGCAGTGTATTACTGACACTTTTGGGGGCAGTGTTACAGCTGCCAGGAGTTCTAAAATTTCTTTATATTGTTTTATGGGGACTTTTTCTGCTGTTAAAAGTTATTTTACCTTTCAAATAGTAGCATGGGCATGTAATATTACAAACCCATATTTTGAGTCAGTATAGCCATTAACTTGGAATTCTTTTCCAATTGTAAAGCTCTAGTGAGTGCTATAAATCCAGTTTTGGGGGGACAAAGTCGTAGGGGGCAGGAGTTTTGCCTCTATTGTTTCCTGAAGACTGACAGTGGAATACCAGGCCTTTGACTCTATCTTGTATAAAACTGCTGTCATTTGTAAACCACTCTACGGCAGGGTTAAATAAAAGTTCATTTTTTAACTCAGGTCTACTTGAATATATTTGTTCAATGGTTTCTGTGCATTGGTTTGTAACCTGTTTCTTTGTTTATTGGTAGAAGGGTGGCAGGACTGAGAGTTTGACAAAACTTCAGGGTTAATTCAGGACAGTTGTTGAAGGTACTCATTTACCCCAGTGATCAAACAGCTTTTAGAGTAAGAAATTAATTAATTTGTTTACCTGGAGGTTTTGTGAGGACATAACAAATGGTTTTGAAAGATTAGACAGTTTCTCAGACTTTTTATTTGTCATTCTTTTTTCCATTTCCATTTCCCTTATTGAGTTTTCTTCCCCAATGTCTTTCCTCCATGTAATATGTATAGCCCATTATTTATTCCTTTTCGCCTTTTTTACCACCTCAATTCTTTCTCTTTTTCACTTCTTCCCCCTACACAGTCTTTCTGCAACTTACATGAACCTTCTGCAATTTTCATGAACCTTCTGTGATTTTTCTAGTCCCTTTTAGTTGGCTCCTTCTTAACTCATTGAAAAATAACCAACTTTAGAACCTCTTACTTTAAGTTGTATTTTCTTAAAAATATGTTGCTATAACTTACACCTTTTATTACTAAAATTGTATACCATTTTTGAATTCTTAATTCTTAGAAATATTAATTTTTGCCACAACTGAAAGTTATGCTTTAGTTTTGTTATATTTTATTGATTATGTACCTGACAGTCCCCAGTCCCTCAGGCAGTCCCCCTCCATTGTTCGTGTCTGTGGTCGTGCGTAGGTCCTTTAGCTACTCCATTTCTTATACTGTACTTTACATTCCCATGGCTATTCTGTAGCTACCCATTTGTACTTAACCTCCTCACCTCTTCACCCATTCCTCCACACCACCCTTCCCTTTTGGTAACCATCAAAATGTTCTCTGTATCCATTGTTCTGTCTCTGTCCTTTTTGTTTACTTAGTTTGATTTTTGGATTCAGTTTTTGATAGATACGTATTTATTGCCATTTTATTGTTCATAGTTTTAATCTTTTTCTTAAATAAGTGTCTTTAACATTTCTTTAACAATGTTTTTAAAATTTTATTTATTTATTTTCAGAGTGAGGGGACAGGAGGGAGAAAGAGAGAGAAACATCGATGTGTGAGAGATACATCGATAGGTTGCCTCTCACATGCCCATAACTGGGGATCTGGCCAGCAACCCAGGCATGTGCTCTCACTGGGAATCAAACTGGTGACCTTTTGGTTTGCAGGCCAGTGCTCAATCCACGGAGCCACATAGCAAGGGCAACATTTTATATAATAATGGTTTGGTGATGAAGAATTCCTTTAGTTTTTTCTTCTCTGGAAATCTCTTATCTGCCTTTCAGTTCTAAATGTTAGCTTTGCTGGTAGAGCAATCTTGGCTGTAGGTACCTGCTTTTCATGACTTTGAATATTTCTTGCCAATCCCTTCTAGCCTGCAAAGTTTCTTTTGAGAAATCAGCTGACAGTCTTATGGGAATTCTGCTGTAGGTAACTAACTGCTTTTCCCTTGCTGATTTTAAGATTCTCTCTTTACCTTCAACATTTGACATTTTAATTATGATGTGTCTTGGAGTGAGCCTCTTTGTATGCATCTTATTTGGGGTTCTCTGTGCTTTCTGGACTTTCATGTTTATTTCCTTCACTAAATTAGGGAAGTTTTCTAACATTATTTTTTCAAATAGATTTCCAATTTCTTGCTCTTTCTCTTCTCCTTCTGGTACCCTTATGATGAGAATGTTGGAATACTTGAAGTTGTCCCAGAAGCTGCTTACACTATCCTCATTTTTTTTTAGATTATTTTTTTTCTTCTTATTGTTCAGATTGGTTGTTTTTTGCTTTCTTATGTTTCAAATCATTGATTTGATTCTTGGCTTCATCCACTCTGTGGTTGTTTCCCTGTAAATTGTTCTTTTTTTCGATTAGTGTATTCTTCATTTCTGACTGGATCTTTTTTATGCTGGGGAGGTACTCACTAAGTTCCTTGGGCATCCTAATAACCAGTGTTTTGAGTTCTGCATCTGATAGATTGCTTTAGTTCTTTTTCTGGAGTTTTGATCTGGTCTTTCATTTAGGCCATGTTTCTTTATCTGGTCATTTTGGCGGCCTCCTTGTGTTTGTTTCTATGTATTAGGTAGAGTTTCTATGACTTCCTGTCTTGTAAGCATGGCCTAATGTAGCTAGCAGGTGTCCAGTAAGGTCCTGTGACACAGCCTCCCCTATCTCCCAAGCTGAGTACTCGAGGTGAACCCTTTGTGTGGGCTGAGTATGCCCTCCTCTTGTAGTTGAGCTTTGATTGCTGTGGGCAGGTCAATGGGAGGGATTTACCCAGGCTAGTCCACTGCAAGGACTGGCTGTGACCATCAACCACCAGCCTCTGCCCTGTGTGGAAGACAAGCTGTGCGAGAGCAGGGTGGCAGTGCTCCAGTGTGGTCTGTAGCTGTCCACTGGGTGTGCAGGCTCTGGTATTTTCCACGTGGTACAGGCCAAGGTCAGCCCCCACTTGTGTTTTGCCCAGGGCCATCATGCCAGAGCTATAAAGCAACCTGATATGGCTGTTACTTGTGCGGGGTTTGGAGATTCCCAGGTGAAGCCAAGCTGTAAATCTAGGCTGGGTGCTGCTAGTGGCATTCTTGCAGCCACTTAGCAATGGGTACAGGGGCTGGGGGCTCAGTAAGGCTGGCTGTTGCTTATTTGAGAGGATTTAGGAAGTTGTGAAGCATGAGTCAAGACCAGCCATTCGTATGGAAAAGCCACTTGGGCTGCCTGTAAGTTGGGTAGGATGGAATCTCTGGGATCTCCGGGGCTGGGCAGTTTTAGCCAGGTTGATGGAGTCTAAGTTATGGCACTAGCCGGCTGGCTCTGTGGCTCTGTCAGGGGAGAGCTCAGAAAAGGGACAATGGTCCCTGCCTGACCCTCTCTCTCCAAGCTCTCGCCTTGATGCCAGATGCTCCAGTCCCTCCCTGTATGCCTCTCGTGCCTTTCAAGCCACTACCCCAGTGCTAGAGCTCAGAGAGAGTGAGCCTAAGTCCATATGCGGGTTCTTTAAGAGGAACTTATTGGGACTCCAGGTGTTTCTTTTACTGACTCAACCATTGCTGGTTTTCATAGTCAGAAGTTATGGAGACTTATCTTCCTAGCACTGGAACCCTGGGCTGGGGGACCTGGTGTGGGGCTGGGACTCCTCGCTCCTGAGATATCTATCCTGAATTTTTATCCACTGCACATGGATGTGGTACCAGCATGTTCTATGTCTCTGCCCTTTCTACCAGTCTGGATGGATGTGGTTTCTTTAATTTAGTTGTTGTCAGACTTCCATTCCACTTGATTTCTGATGGCTTTGAGTGATGATTGTTCTATATTTTAGTAGTAATTTTGATGTGGTTGTGCAAGGGCATGAGCCATGTTTGCTTAGGCCACCATCTTCACCAGAATTCCCAAAAGTCATAGCTTTTAGAAAGTTTTCTTCCCAATCGCAAATACATTCACATTTTAAAGACATAACAGAGACAACATGAACATTTTTGTAAACCCAGGCAAAGCAAACACATATTTTATGTTAATAACTTTAAAATATATTAATTTAAATTACCCATTTTGATTCTTGGTGATTATTACATTCCTTTACTGTTATTAAATCATCTAATGTTCTTGACAACTTTTAAGAAGGTTGGAGAAGAGGGGAGGTATAAAGCACTGGCTGCTTCAGCTGCTTGAATTTTTAAAATGCTACTTTTTCCCCTTCATATTGAGGTGGGGCATCACCCCTGCTATTCCCACAGTCTGCACAGGATTTGGGGTAATATTAATTCCCCTATTATTTCCAGGACCACAGCATCTCTCAAGCCTTCAGGAGGAGGATTTAGGGTGTTTAAAATACTCATTTATTTTTATTCTCCTTCAATTATCTTAGCCTTGTTTACATTGCTAATTACCCAACTGGAAGAGTTGTCGAGACTCAGGCCCCTCTAGCCAGGCCCCTCTCTGGTTAGACAGCTCAGCTCTGCTCCTCTGTGGTCTGCTCTGCTCCTGTGAGGCATCTTCAGTGTGTTAGCTCCAACTCCAGCTGGGAGAACACAGCCTTCAGACTCTGATGGAAAGGGAAAATGTGCTCCCAGAATGTGAGGGGAACGGACTTATATAGCCAGAAGACCCTGTCACTGGTTAGTCCTCATGAGGATGAGGATTCCAACTCCTTGCAGTTGGATTGATCCAAAAAGCACTATCTTATTGCTTAGAATGGAACCTCTTTGGACAGGTGAAAAAGCTGATGGGCCTATAACCACATAGCTCCTATTGGATGGGGAAATTTTCAGTCCTATTGGTTGAAATAGAATTCCAGAAAGTTGTTTATGAGGGATTGGCTCAGATGGCAGAAACGTAGTGCAGGAAGGCAGTTCAGTGCAGGCGAGAGGCAGCTTAGTGCAGGTTTCTCCCTGAAGTGCAGTTTGCATGAGAGGCCCCTGCATAGAAATGGCTGCTAGGCTTTATTTTTTAAATTTGAGCCCAGTTAGCCACCAGGAGCCCTTCTTACTAAGTATCTTCTTTCCCAGGGTCCACAATGGTGTGCAGATTATTTTGAGCTAAAGGCAACAGAGACCTTCTGGACTCAAGAGAAACTTCAGTTCCTCCCAATCTAACCATCTAGAGAAATTTGAATTAGGAACCTTACCCATAAGAACAGGTGATCAGAGATGACTTTTTTTTTACTTATCTCTATGGTGAGGAAAATACTAATTACTGAACATGACTCTCCCTACAAACATCTTCTGAAGCCCCTAGGTGCCTTAACTCATCCCTAGCTCAAGATGTCTATATATGCCCAGTTTCCCTTTCTGTCTTTAAATCTCTCATGCATGTGGGTCAATGACTCTCTCATGTATGCAAGGTCCAATGCACACAAAATAAATTTTATCTTCTCTTGTCAACCTTTCTCTAGCTGATTTGATTATTTGGCCAGATGAAAGAACCATAAAAGGTAAAGGAAAAACTTTTCCCTTCCCCACAGAGCTGTTGCTATCTCCAAGTAGATAGTGTCAAAAGTGAGTCAAGTTTGTGTCTGTTAAGAATTGGAGAATTGCTTGATGATGTTAGAAAAACACACATTGGAATTGGAGGTTCATACTACCAACTCTCCTGGCTTAACCCAACCCCAGCAACTCGTATGATAATAAAATAAATCATGTTAATGCTAAAAAACTATGAGCAAAATACATATTCTTCTTAAGCTTACATGGAACCAAGATAGACCATCTCCTGGGCCATAAAATATAGCTTAACAATTTAAAAAAAATATGTGTTATTGATTATGCTGTGACAGTTGTCTAATTTTTTTCTCCCCTTTATTCCCCTCCACCATGCACCCCCCTTCCTACCACCATTTCCCCCACCTTAGCTCGGGTTCATGGGTCATACATATAAGTTCTTTGGTTTCTCCATTTCCTGTACTATTCTTATCCTCCCCCTGTCTATTTTGTACCTACCATTTATGCTTCTTATTCCCTGTACCATTCCCCCATTCTCTCTCTCCCCCTCCCCTCTGATAACCCTCCATGTGATCTCCATTTCTGTGATTCTGTTCCTCTTCTAGCTGTTTGCTTAGTTTGTTTTTGTTTTTGTTTTTTTAGGTTCAGTTGTTGATAGTTGTGAGTTTGTTGTCATTTTACTGTTCTTAGTTTTGATCATCTTCTTTTTCTTAGATTAGTTCCTTTAACATTTCATTTAATAAGGACTTGGTGATGATGAACTCCTTTAGCTTTGCTTTATCTGGGAAGTACTTTATCTGCTCTTCCATTCTAAATGGTAGCTTTGTGGGATAGAGTATTCTTGAATGTAGGCCCTTGTCTTTCATGACTTTGAATACTTCTTTCCAGCCCCTTCTTGCCTGTAAGGTTTCTTTTGAGAAATCAGCTGATAGTCTTATGGGAAATCCTTTGCAGGGAACTGTCTCCTTTTCTCTTTCTGCTTTTAAGATTCTCTCCTTATCTTTAATCTTGGGTAATGTAATTATGATGTGCCGTGGTGTGTGCTTCCTTGGGTCTAACTTCTCTGGGACTTTCTGGGCTTCCTGGACTTCCTGGAAGTCTATTTCCTTTGCCAGATTAGGGAAGTTCTCCTTCATTATTTTTTCAAATAAGTTTTCAATTTCTTGCTCTTCCTCTTCTCCTTCTGGCACCCCTATGATTTGTATGTTGGAGCATTTAAAGTTGTCCCAGAGGTTCCTCAGCCTCTCCTTGTTTTTTTGAATTCTTTTTTCTTCATTCTGTTCTGGTTGAATTTTTATTTCTTCCTTCTGCTCCAAAACATTGATTTGAGTCCCAGTTTTCTTCCCTTCACTATTGGTTCCCTGAATACTTTTCTTTATTTCACTCTGCATAGTCTTCACTTTTTCCTGTATTTTGCGGCCATACTCCACCATTCCTGTGAGCATCCAGATTACCAGTGTTTTGAACTCTGCATTTGTTAGGTTGGCTATCTCTTCATCTCTTAGTTCTGTTTTTGGAGTTTTGATCTGTTCTTTCCTTTGAGCCATATATTTCTTTTGTCTCTGCGTGCCTATTAAGTTTGAGGGCCGGAGATTTAGGTGTTCACCAGGGTGGGGTAACTCACATCACTGCCTTGTGGTGTTGTGTGTGGGGAAGGGGTCTGAGAGGGAACAGTGCCACTTGTTTGGGTCTTGGCTGGCTTTCAGTCGCTTCCCCTATGACCCACAAGCAAATTGGGCCCTTCTGGTGCTGATTCCCGGGTGGGTTGACTTGTTGTGTATGTTCTAGGACACTGTGGGTCTCTCCAACGAACTCTCCTGTGAGACTGGCAGTTTCCCCCACCTCCACAAACCCCATAGGTTTTTACTGGTAGAGGTTTTGAGGCTTTCTTTTCCCACACTGGAACCCTGGGTTGCACAGTCTCTCTCACTCCCCAGTTGTTCCCCCCAGTTTAGCAGCATGCAATGTGGCACTGCCTGGTCCACCAGCCACCACCTTGCCATGTGTCCTCTCTGCCCCGGCTGCCCACCCCCCTACTGGTCTGGACGAATGTTTCTTCTTCAACCCCTTGGTTGTCAGACTTACATACAGTTCGATTTTCTGGCAGTTCTGGTTGTTTTTGTTTTTAAATTTGTTGTTGTCCTTCTTTTGGTTGTGCAAGGAGGCAAAGTGTATCTACCGATGCCTCAATCTTGGCCAGAAGTCCTCATAGATTAACAATTTTAGAGAATAGAAGTCATGCAATGTATGCCCTTAATACGTTACAATAGAATTAAACTGGAAGTCAACAACAGAAAGATGGCTGGAAAATTCTCAGATACCTCAAATATTTATAGATTGAGCAACACATTTTAAAATAACATGTAGATTAAAAAAGAAACTCTCAGTTTTCAGTCAAGATGGTGAAGTAGGTAAGCAAGTACGCTCATCTTCCCACAGCCACATCAAAATTACAACTAAACTACTATCATTCAGAACTGCCAGAAATCTAGGTGAACAGAAGTCCTATTGTAGGGGGAGTCAAGGCTGATACCAAGGATGAAATGAAATGTTATCTGCCCTGCTGCAGGAGTTGAGATGCTATCTGCCCTGACTAATGCTGTAAATACTTCTCTCCCACCTCTGTAAGCCCCTTCATGCCAAATCTATACTACGCCTCCCAATACCCTCCCCTGCTTAGCCCAGCATAAAAGGAATGCGGGGCTATTGTTCTGTGCTCAGAATTTGGAGTTTGTCTCCTCTGGACCCGTGCACGTAAATAAAGATCGTGCTCCTAACCCCTCGGTGTCTGGTCG
This sequence comes from Mormoops blainvillei, assembly GCA_004026545.1. Lineage (NCBI taxonomy): Eukaryota > Metazoa > Chordata > Mammalia > Chiroptera > Mormoopidae > Mormoops > Mormoops blainvillei. Next base: position 75,106 of record PVJD01006502.1, read on the forward strand.
TTTCATTTTTCTGGAACACTATAACTAACAATATGCAGAAACAACATGAAGACTGGTAGGAGGGGCAGAGACACAGAATGGGCTGGTCCCACACCCACATGTAGAAATTAAAAATCAGGAGGGATATTTCAGCTGCAGAAGTTACCCCTGAGGAGCACCAGGGCCCCCAGGCCAGGGTTTCAGTGCTAACAATAGAAGTTCCTATAACTTCTGGATGTGAAAACCAGTAGGGATTGTGGTTAAGTGAGAGGAGGGCTCCCAGGCATTCCTCTTAAAGGGCCCACACATGGTCTTACTCAGATCTACTCACTCTGAGCTCCAGCACTGGGGCAGCAGCTTGAAAGACACCAGGACCATACAGGGAGGCATCAGAGCAAGGGCTGGAGGAGGAGCTTTCTCCAAGAGAGAAGTTCTGGCAGAAACCATTGCTTCTTTGCTGAGCTTTCCCTCCACAGTGCTGGCAGGCAGGCACTCCTCTGAGTCTCCATCAACCTGGCTAACACTGTTCACCCACCTTGGTGTATCTTTGAGACCTCTACCCCACTCAACTTTTAGGTCCACGCAAACCTCTTCCAGTGGCTTTGTCATACAAAAAGCCTGTCCTGGATCATGCTGGAGACTCTCCTATAATCTCTAATATAATCAGCATCTGGCCTTGAAGGATCCCAAACCTCTTTCTATGTAGCCCCACACTCAGCACAAGCAGCAGCTGGCAATGGTTTTCAGCCTTCCCTCCTCCAGAAACCTCCAAGCTCAATAAAAGTAGCATCCATCTGCAGATTGCTCTGTAGCCCATGGTGGGTGGCCCTGAGCAGGGCCCAAGCTGACTTTGGCCTGTACCTTCCAGGAGGTGCCAGAGCCAGTACACTCAGTGGACAGCTTCATACCATGCCAAAGCACCATCCAACCACTTCCATGAGTGATATAAGCAAGAAGGGCACCAGAGCCCTGCTGAAGTGAATTCTTCTCTGTGGGGTCGACCCCTGCACAGCTCCATGGCAGTGGAGGCCAGTCCTCAAAGTCTGAAGGACCCAGCAATTCTACTTCTGGTTATTTATCCAAAGAAATCTAAAATACTAAATCAAAAGGATATAATGTGTTCATTGCAGCATTATTTACATTAGTTAAGATATGGAAGCAACCATAACTGTTCATCGATAGACGAATGGATGAAGAATAAGTGGTGCATATAGACAACAGAATTTGACTCAGCCATAAAAAAAAGAAAAAAAGAATAAAACCTTGCTATCTGCAACAACATGGATGGACCTGGAGAGTACTGTGCTGAGTGAAATAAGTCAGAAAGAGAAGGACAAATGCCACATGATTTCACTTATATGTGAGATCTAAATGAACAAGCAAAAGAGAAACAGACTTATAGATACAGAAAAGATTTGAACAGTTGCCAGATGGGAGAGAACTGGTGAAAAAAGTGAAAGGATTAAGAAGTACACATTGGTAGTTACAGAATAGTCATGGTGATGTAAAGTACAGTATGGGGAATATAGTAAATAATATTGTAATTATTATATATGGTATCAGATGGGTACTAGATTTACCAGGGTGATCACTTCATAAGTTATATAAATGTCTAATCACTGAGTAGTACACCTGAAAGTGATATAATTTCAGTGAACCTGGGACTTGATTATTTTTGATGACATAACAAGTATTTTCCACTAGACTATAAGCCCCATGAAGCTAAAGACTAATTCTTATTTACCACTACCTTGTATCGATACCTGGCATATTCAAATTTAATAGATATTTATTAAATTAACAAGTGACCTTTCTCCTTTCTTAACCCCCCATTTTATTGAGGTATAATGATTGAATAAAAATTGTGTATAAAAAGAAAATCTCAAGAGACACTAAAAAACAATTTGAACAAATGAAAATAAAAATACAGCTCATCAAAATTTATCAGATACAGTGAAAGCAGTGTTTGAAGGAAAATGTATAGCATTGAATACATATACTGGGTAAAATTTAAAAGTCAATAATATAGCTTCTGTCTTAGGAAACCAGAAAAAAAGAACAAATTAAATCCAAAGTTAGCAGAAGAAAATAATAAAGGTAGAGCAGAAATCAATGAAATTGAAAACAGAAAATTAATAGACAAAATCAACAAAACAAAAAGCTGGTTCTTTGAAAAGATTAATAAAACTGCCAAAATTCTAGCCAGGCAAACTATATTAGTCTGCTATTGTTGCCATAATAAAATAACACAGATTGGGTGATGTAAACAACAGAAATTTATTTTCTCACAGTTCCGGAGGCCAAAATCAAGGTGCTATCAGAGCTGTTTTCTGATGAGGCCTCTCTTGCTAGCTTTTAGATGGTTGCTCTCTTACTCTGTCCTCACATGGTCTTTCCTCTGCACACCTGTGGAGAGTTATCTCTGGTATCTCTTCTTCTTCTAATGAGGACACAGATCCTATCATGTCAGGGCCCCACCCTTATGACTTCATTAACCTTAGTTACCTCCATAAAGTCCCCATTTCCAAATACAGTTGCATTTGGGGTTAGAGATCCAACATACGAATTTTGGAGGCAGGGGGACACTGTCCAGTGCATCATACTAACAAACTAAAAAAGACGGAACACACAAATTATTAATATTGGAAATGAAAGACAGATCATTTACTATTAATCTTGTGGACATTAAAGGATAATAAAGGAATATTATGAACAGCTATGTGCTAACAAATTTTATAACCCAGATAAATGGACCAATTCCATAAAGACATAATCTTTCAAAACACAAAGGATCACATAGATTAGATAACTTGATTCACTCTACTATATTTTTCCATGTATAATGCACACTCACATTTTTGGCCCAAACTTTCAGGGAAAAAAATCTTTCATTTTAATTTTTAAATTCAATTATTTATTTATTTATATTTAGATACTTTTTTGTATTATAAAGGAATTTTACCATTTATTTTTGAACATGTGGATATCATTATTACTTTCTGCAGTTACACTTTTAACACAAAGGCATAAATAAAAGAACTAAAAACATTTATATAGATATGGAATTAGCACTACCCATTATAAGGTACATCCTTAGTATTCCCTTAAAAATTTGGGCAAAAAGTGCTCATTATACATGACAAACTATGGTAAATCTATTAAAGAAATTGGATCAATAATTAGTAACTCTTTAAGACATAAGGAAAAAAGTCCAGGAGGGTTTATTGGTGAACTATACCAAATACTTAAGGAAGAAATTTTACCAATTCTCTAAAATTTTTTCCAGAACATAGAGGTAGACAAAAATGCCTACTAACTCATTTTATGAGGCAGCATTACCTTAAGATCAAAACTAGGCCAAGTCATTACAAGAAGAGAAAACTACAGACCTGTGCTTGTCATGTACATAGATACAAAAACCTTCAACAAAACATTATCAAATTAACCCAACAATATGTAACAATGATAGGGGAACTCAAGACTTAAAGATTTTAGCTTTAGTTAGAGTTGATAGCATGTGGAAAGCTATTGTTACAAAAGCTGGAATACATGACCTACGTGACTCCAGGAGGTTGACGAGCATTTCAACCTTTGTGCCACAGAATGTTTGCAAGTGATGGAGATGGCCATTGTGTTCAAGGGAGGGAATGCCTGTGACACAGATAAAGAATTGTTAATCAGTAATAAATAAATACTAAGGAAAATCACTGTTGTAATAACTCAAATCCTTCTTATAGGGATGACCTGGTTAACATTTTTCTAAACCTCTTACCTACCCTTTTCTTCTTATAAAAATGTTGGCTTGAGATGAGATATTAAGATGGAGTGTATAACTTGCTATCTTCTCAGATTGGCAGCATTGGAATAAAGCACCAATAAAGGTTCAGTTCTTGTATCTACTTGTCTGTTCTCATAGTGACAGGCAGCACAAATGTCGGTTTTTCTGGTTTCATTTTCTGTCAACTCTGGGGGGATACATTTGGGACTCTGGTAAGTGTGGGCATTTGGTGGGAAACCCTGTTGGCTGCCTGGATTGGGGGCCCCAGGATGTGGACGTGGAGACTCCCTAGCAGCTGCCGAGTGATTTCACTTGGTGACTCTCCTTCTCTGATTCTTAGAACTCCCCATTGCCTTCACTTTTTATTAAATTGCTGCACTTTCTGGCTCAGGATTACAGTCCTGGGTTATGATTTAGAATGGTCGTAAGGAATTAAGCTGTCTTCTGGTTTGTGTGATATTACAGAGCTCTGTCTGGTAGAATAGGTGGAGGAGTCTCTATTCCAGGAAACAGCCCTTTTGGGTGAATTCTGGCTGCTTGGTTAGTCTATGCTTATGATCCTATGACTAAAAATAAAATGGGTTTTTGTTGCGATACTGCTTGGCTTATGTATAATCTGGACTCAGGAGAGCACTGGCCATTGACCAGGTCTTTAAATTACTATACTATACTGCAATTAGAGTTGTCTTGTCAAAGATCAGGGAAATAGGATAAAATACCTTATGTATAGGCTTTTATGACTTTATATATTAAAGATGCATATGAAGGATTAAAAGGAAATTGATTGATGGCCCAGAGAAAAGGGACTTTACCTGTGTTAGATAGCAGAAGTTCAGAAGAGAGGGACCAGAAAGATTGGAGTGCTATGGCGGCTGTGAGCATGATCAGGGTTTCCATGGCCCCTCCAGCCCTGGCAGATCCCCCTCCTTATCCAGATGAGGAAGCTGAAGGAGATGAGCCTTAACTGGTCTTTCTGTCCTGACCCAGTAGCAAACCAATTTCGGTGGAAGACAAGCCCCTACTGGGACAGGGCAATATCCCCTGGAAAGACTTCAGTGTGGGTAGCGCCAGAGGGCTAGCCCACTGGCTATTGTTGGGCCCATACTCCATTTTCTGCATGGGGTCTGTTAAATTGGAAAAACTCAAGTCCTTCTTACAGGGATGACCTACTAAAATAACTGACTTAGTTATGTTACTTTTTTGCCACCCACCATCACAAATGGGCAGGCATGCAACTCTTACTGAATATTTAACTTATGGTGGAAGAGTGGAGGTTGATATTAGGTAAGGCAAATGAAAAGGCTCAGAGACTGTCCCAAGAAAATCCAGATGGAGCTCCCAACCCTACTAAGGCAAAACCTGTAATTGAGCCCAAGTGGAACCCTAATGAGAATAGCTTTTCTCTCTTAGAGCATTATAAGAAGTGCATCCTTGAGGGACTGAAGAAAGGAGCCCCTAAGCAGAAAAATCTGTATCTGGTACAGGTGGTACAACAAAAGTCCTCTGAGGACCCTTCTGAGTTTGTATGTTCATGGAGGGCAGGGTGTTGCCCTAGAAGTCCTTACTGAAATGCTTAGTGACATTCCACAATCCATTGCATATTTGTCAAAGAAACTAGATCACACTGTCCAGGGGTGGTCAGTCAGCTTGAGAGCTGTGGCAGCCACCTGTGAGCTTTTACAGGAAGCTGAAAAGTTTTCTCTGAGTGCACCATTTATGCACTCTACCAATTGTTGAGACTCTGGAGCAAAAAGGAAATTTGTGGGTCACTGCTGGAACAATGGACAGGTACCAAGCCATTGTTCTCAACAATCCTAACATCTCCCTCAAAACTGTAATTTAAATCCTGCCTCCCTTCTCCTAGAGCCTGACTTGGCCACACTAATGCATGACTGTGCTGATATAATTGATGAAGTTAATTCTAGCAGAATTGATTTAAAGGACCATCCTTTAGAAGAGACAGATGACTCAATATGCAGATGGAGGCAGTTACATGACAAAGGAAACAGAAAAGCTGGGTATGCAGTTGTGACTCTTGAAGAAATAGTAGAGGTGAAGGCCTTACCACTGGGAACCTCTGCTCAGAAAGCTGAACCGACTGTGCTGACAAGGGCACTAGAATTGTCACACAAAAAGAAAGTGAATGTGTGTATCAATTCAAGGTATGCTTCCCTAATTCTGCATGCACATGGTTCCATCAGGAAGGAAAGAGAACTGTTAACCTCCAATAAAAAGGAGACTAGCATGCAGCAGAAATTTTAAAATTATTAGAAGCAGTCCAGGCACCTTTACAGGTGGTAGTTATGCACGGCCTTGGACAGAGGACACTGAAGTGGCTAGAAGAAACAATCTGGTCAATTGAGCAGCAAAGGAGGCCCCTAAGGGAACATTTATAATTCCTTTGGCACCTGTTCTAGGCTTGTCACAATTCAGCCCTGAATATTCAACTGCAGACTTAGAGAAAGCTAAGAGCTGGGGTTTTGATGAAGAAGGCCCAGATAGTAAATGGAGAAAGAATAAGGAGTTATACTGCTTCCTGAACATTTAGTAGAGCCAGTCATGAGGTATTTGCATGAAGCCACTTACTATGTTGCTGGGAAGGGATTCATGAACCACCTCTATTAAACTGTACTCACAGGTCCTGGGATTTCTAAAGCCATACAAAATACAATAGCGAAATGTCTTGCAGTGCCATAAGAACCCCAAGACAGATCGCGATCAGAAGAAAGAAGGGAAACTACCAAGGACAGTGCCTATTTGAGGACTGGCAAATAGACTTCACCCAGATGCCTAGCGTCCCAGGATGAAAATACTTGCAGTCTTTCTTGATAGCTATTCAGCATGGGTAAAAGCCTATCCTGCTAGAACTGAGAAATCCTCTGAGGTAGTGAAAGCCCTAATAAAGGAAGTAATTCCTCACTTTGGCCTACCCAGCAACATCCAGAGTGAAAACGGACCTGCTTTTGTTTCAGAAATTACACAGAAAGTAAATTTTTAGGAATCAGGTGGAGACTCCACACTGCATGGAGACCTCAGGCTTCTGGGAATAAAGAGAAGATGAATCACACCTTAAAGGAAAAGACAGCTAAACTTTTCAAGAAACTCCTTTCCCACACGCTGAAGTTGGGTCTTTTAGACCTCAGGGCCGGTGGGGCTTGGCCCCAGGCGGTTACAGAAGTCTGGGGACAGCCCCTTTAAGAGGAAAAGCTCCCAGTGCTGCTTGGCCAGTGTCCTGGAGAAGCAGCAAGGTCCAGTTTCCTTCCCGCAGGCCTCCTGCCGCCTCCCGCCCCACTGCCTGGCCGGATGCAGAACGGAAAGCACACAATCCAGGAGGCGTCGCCGGCTGGCCCTGGGCCAATGACGACCTAGGAGAGTGGCGTTTCTTCAGGCCTTGGGAGGAGGGGGCCGGAACTTCCTGCGTTTCGGTCCAGCAAGTCACTTCCCCAGCGGGTCGGTACGCTCCGGGCTGTGGGCGCTTACCAGGCTGCTTTTCGGACGGACTCGGGGGACGGGGAAGACCAGAGCCTCCTCCGCGCCTTCCAACCAGCCGTGATCGCCGTGGCTGGCCGTCCGCCAGGGTTCGGACGCGCAGTCCCCTCCCCGCGGCCCTAGAGGGGGCGCTCCGGAACCCCGGGAGCCTTATACGCCCTGGAGACTGAGGCAAGGAGCGCGACCCGCAGCCCAGGTCACACCTGGGCAAGGCAAGGCAGGCGCTAGGCTGAGCCCGCGACACCCGCCTCGGTCGCCCGCCTTTATGGCGGTGGCGGCTGGGCTAAGGGACCCGGCCCAGGTGAGTGGACGCACGTCCGGCCCTCAGGGGCTCAGACTCCTCCCACCCGCAGGAACCTGGCGCCTGATAGAAAAAGAGGGCGTGGTCTGTGGTCCTTTTCCGCAGCTCTACTTTTTGAGTCTGGGGCGGTGGACGGGAGTCACCACCAGCCCAGGATCCCGAATCCAACCCAAGGATTGTATAAGGCGGGTTCCATTTCTGAAACGTGGGATGAGGTAGGAACGGGTGTCCTAGGCACAAGGACCTGGGAAATGTTTGGCAGTGAGATTGAGAGAGCAGGTGGGCCCAAGTCAGCTCTGGAATGGCGAGCTGAGGAGCTGGGCTTCTATTCTGAGGGTGTTGGGAGCCACGGAAAGCTCCGAGCAGACGAGGAAAGTAAGCTGACTCAGTTTTTATACCTATGGATGCAGAGTGGAAAACTGGCCGTGTGGTGAGGGTACTGCAATGTCCAACTGAGCCATGCAGGTGGTTGGAGGTGGAAGTGATCGGATTTTGGATCTGTCTATTAAGTCAGGTTCACAAAAATTTTGGATGTGGAGGGTGAGAATGAGAAGGGATGAGGACTCCATGGGTTTTGGTTTTAGCAGCTGGTAGGATGGATTAACCATCAACTGAGATGGGGTAGGTGGTTGTAGAAGGAATTTTCCGTGGAAAAACAGATGTTAGGTTTTAGGCATGTTGAGTTCTGGTGTTCTGAGTGGAGTTGAAGAGTGGGCAGCCAGACCCACAGCTACAATATTCTGGGGAGCTGTAGTTAAAGTAATGAGAGACTAAATACACAAAGGGACAATGGCCAGACCATATATAGAAATAGAACTTTGACTCACAACCTACAGCAACCTACCCAGGAAACCAACCTCTTTATCTACAATAAACAGTCCAGGAAGCCGGACTTGCAGGAAGTCAGATTGCAGTATCTCTAGTGACAATCCAGGAAGTTAAACAGTAACCTCTATAACAACTGGTCCCTGTGGCCAGAGCTTGATTAATAACTGACAGCTTCTACAATTTTTCTTCCCTCTTCCAACTTAGGTTCTACCAGAGAAAGTCAAATATACACCCTAACCAATCACATAGGATGCCCAGCTTCTAGTTAGCCTGCCCACTGCTGCCCCGTGCCAAAAGGGCCCGCCTGCAGTGCTTTGTCCCTTGTCCAGTCTAAAGCTTCCTCACTCCTCTGTCTGCCCTCAAGTCTGTCAATACATAAGTGACAGTGGCCGACTCCCTTGCTGTAGCAAGCTCAGAATAAATACCCTTGGTTCCCTCATTTGGTTGGTCTTTGTTTATTTCCACAGTTAGAAACTTCCAAAATGTGGCTCCTGGTGTATGGATAAGGGTGTAACCGTGTGTCTAATGTAGTAGAGTGACACTTCCGATCCTGGTGGCAATGACAGAGGAAGGTGGGACCTGAGAACATAAAGATAGATAAGGAAGAGCAGTGATGGTGGTGGTTGGGCTGTGTAAGGAAAGGGGCCTGACAGGTGGTCAAATTTTGCTGGGGGTGTAGAGATAAGAGGTGCTGAGGCTTAGTTGTAATGGAAGTAATATTACAGTGAGGCCTGGGCTGGTGCTTAGTCACACCTCTGCCTTCTCACCAGGCCAGGTGGTGACCCGTGGAGGGGCCTGGGAATTTCCAGTCTGGTTGGGAAATTAGCACAGGGGAAATGAGGTCAGCTGGGAGAGCAAGTAGATCTAGGGTAGGCAGGGGTAGGCAGGCCAGAGGGCTGGCTTTGAAATGAGTGTGACTGATGAAGGCGCAGACTGTGGAACAGAGAAGAGAAAGAGGACCATGGGGATCACATGTCTGTGTGTTGTTCTGGGGGGCTTAGCTAGGAGCCAGGAGCTGGGGCAGGATGGGATCGTGGTTGTATTTGCCAGGAATTCTCTGGATGCTTTGTGCAGAGTGACCTGTGGGAGTTCATGGAGATGGAAGGTGTGGTCCAAAAAGTGGTATGCATTAGGGAGTAAATACGAGCTGGTACGGAATAAAGGGAGAAGACTGAGCCCATGTTTGTTTGCATCTGGAAGGGATGACATTGGTGACCCTAAGGGAGGGGGCCCACAGAAAAGGGGGTTGGGCCCTATACTTCGGGCCCAGAGCTTAGCTGCTCTCTGTCCATCTGCCTGTCAGTTATGTGAGGCCTGAGAAAAGGTCACGTGCCAGTGGAACCAGGGCCTGGGATCTCCTCTGAGTTGGGGAGCTGGAGAGGAGGGCTAGCAGGGGACAGACCAGGATTCCTGAGGAGAGAAACTGATCATGGAATGAATTGTCCTCATTTTGACAGGACTATGTGACCTTTGAGGATGTGACCATCTACTTCTCCCAGGAGGAATGGGGACTTCTTGATGAGGCTCAGAGACTCCTGTACTGCGATGTGATGCTGGAGAACTTTGCACTTATAGCCTCTCTGGGTAAGGCCTTCACCTGCACCCGGGTGTCCTGAGGTTGCCTCTTCCTGTCCTTTTTTCCAAGAGGCAGTGTTTCCCATCCCATGGCTGGACCATGGGTGCTGCTCCCTTCCCCAGTTCCCTGGTGTATATGTTATGGGTTCCAGGGATGAGCTGTGGGTAGGGTCCCATCCTCTTTCTGAATAGCCCCAACACCTGCTGCCCTGAAGCTTTGTGGGGAAGGGGCCAGGAATGAGGGGTCCTGTAGTCAGCCCAGTGGATCCTGTCTGACTTGGCTGAGTGACTGCCCAGATCAGTGGCAGTTCTGTCCTGCTCTTTTCCTTTAGCTAATATTTCCTAAGGCCTCACCACCAGGAACTCTGGACACTGATGTGGTTACTACTTGCTATGACCATTGGATGTTCCTGCCATACCTCCCTTGTGTGTTCTCTTTGTCATATTTTGCTTTCTTTCCTGTTGTCTCTGGTGGGGTACTTCACCTGGGCAAGTGCTAGCCACTTACCTGCCCTGTCTTTTCCTTAGGACTTACATCTTTCAGGTCCCACGTAGTTGCCCACCTGGAGATGGGGGCAGAGCCCTGGGTGCCTGACAGATTGGACATGACTTCTGCCATGGCAAGAGGGGCATATAATGGGCCTGGCTCTGGTAAGTGGGAGTTGGGGGAACGTGTGACATCACTATTGTCTTCAAATCATACCTGCAACTTTTCTCATGTTCATCGTTGTTTTGATGCCAGAGCCAATGGCCATATCTCTCTTCTATCTTTCCTATGTTTTCCCTTTCTTGACCGCATTGCCTGCTTGTGACTTCTGCTTTGACTTGACGCTCCTGACTGTGCCCCACATTTCTGGCCTCGACGTCTCACTCTTTACACAGCTCCCTCCGTGGCCCTCTCCAGCATGGATGGGCCTGCACTTAATATACCATGAGATGTGCATATTCCTTTTAGTAGTCCTCAAACACTAGCTACCCAGTTGCAATCAGATTTTCCTAGGTCTAGACATATCCTTCCACACAGGGCTCATGTGTTCCCAGTAGCCAGGGTCTGGCTGAAAAGTCTGTATAGAGAAGTGAGTTGGAGATCGTGCCTTTCTGCCCAATGCTATATCCCATCTTTGTGTCTTTGGTCCTAGTAGGGCCTCCTCGGTTTTGTAACCTTGCCAGGCACCATACTACAGAGCAGACCATTCCTTACCCTGACCTCAGGCCTCTCATCTTTCCAACAATCCCAAGTACTCATTCCTGGCATAGATATCCACTTGTGACAGGACTGTTTCCTTCTATCAAAGTTAATATGATTTTTACCAGCATTTCTCTACTTTCAGATGTTCGCCATGGAACAGAGGGTGAGGAGTCACCTTCTGAGCATAGTGTTTCTGTAGGAGTGTCACGGGACAGGAATCCCAAGGCAGCTCTATCCACCCAAAAGGACTGCCTGTCTGACGTGTGTGACTTATACTTGAAAGACATTTTGCACCTGGCTGAACAACAGACAACACATCCCAGGCAGAAACCATATGTGTGTGAGGCAAATGGGAGAAAGTTCGAGTTCATTGCAAACTTTCACCAGCAAAAGATGCAGCAGGACGTAGACAAGTCTATCAGAAGGCAAGAGGGTAGGACCTTTCTTTTGAAGAGCTGCAGAGATGACACATCTGAGAAACCTTTTATATTCAGGGAGGATGGGAAGGACTTTGTAACCAGATCTGGCTTTCTCCAGCATTGGGTCACTCACCATGTGGAGGAACCACCCCAGGGCACCAAAGGTGCGGAGCGTTTTCACACTGTCCAAAGCCATAACAGGTGCAGTGAATTTGGGAATGCTTTCAGTGACAAACCCACACTTGCTCAGCACCAGAGAACCCATGCTGCAGAAAGACCTTATGAGTGCAGCAAATGTGGGATATTCTTTAGCCACACTGCTGGCCTCTTTCAGCACCAGAAAGATCACAATAGAGGAAAGCCTTATGAGTGCAGTGAATGTGGGAAATTCTTTAGCCAACACTCCAGTCTCATTAAACATCAGAGAGTTCACACTGGTGAAAGCCCTCATGTGTGTAGTGAATGTGGGAAATTCTTTAGCAGAAGCTCCAATCTCATTCAACATAAGAGGGTTCACACTGGAGAAAAGCCTTATGAGTGCAATGAATGCGGGAAATTCTTTAGCCAACGCTCCAACCTCATTCATCATAAGAGGGTTCATACTGGTAAAAGTGCTCATGAATGTAGTGAATGCGGGAAATCTTTCAACTGCAACTCCAGCCTAATTAAACATTGGAGAGTTCACACTGGAGAAAGACCTTATAAATGCAATGAATGTGGGAAATTCTTTAGCCACATTGCCAGCCTCATTCAACATCAAATAGTTCACACTGGTGAACGGCCTTATGGGTGCAGTGAGTGTGGGAAAGCCTTCAGTCGAAGCTCCGACCTCATGAAACATCAGAGAATCCACACTGGTGAGCGGCCTTATCAGTGCCCTGAATGTGGGAAATCATTCAGCCAAAGCTCCAGCCTGAATAGCCATCGGAGACTTCACACTGGTGAACGGCCTTATCAGTGCCCAGAATGTGGGAAATTCTTTAATCAAAGCTCCAGCCTCAGTAACCATCGGAGACTTCACACTGGTGAGCGGCCTTTTGAGTGCCTCGAATGCGGGAAAACCTTCAGACAAAGGTCTAATCTGAGGCAGCACCAGAAAGTTCACAAACCAGATAGGCCATATAAGTGCAGTGAATGTGAAAAAGCCTTTAGCCAAAGACCTACCCTCATTCGGCATCAGAAAATCCACACTAGAGAAAGGAATACAGAGAATGTGTTTCCTCCTTCACCACAACAAGGCACACTAGAGATAAACTCTGAGAGTGGTCTTTATGAGGGAGCCATCAGCCAAAAGTTGGACCTTGTTCATCCAGATATTCACACTAGGGAGATTCCTTATGAATGCTAGGTATGTTGGAAGATTTCTGGAGCTAAGTTGTGTGTTCTCACTGTGGACTTTACCGGCGTTTTTGGCAGAAGCCATCTCAGCCCTACCCACTGGCAGGCCTTCAGAGTGTGTGCCAACTACTCCCTGTGCTCAGGCAAGGCAGACTTATGTTCTCTTTCTAAGGGAATTGTGAGTAGCCTGCAGCCATTAGAGTGTCTGAATCCCTCCCTTTGTGACTTGTGTAGCTGTTCGCCTGACCCATCTTTGGCTGTGAAGACCTGAGCTGGCCTCTGCTGGCAGCTTGCTGAGAAGATTTATTTTTTTCAAGGACATTGTTGATCTCATGATGCACAGGATGAATGTACCCAGCCCCACATTATCCACCCCAATGGCTACCTACTCTCCATTGCTCTGGTTTGGGTGATAAGGGTCTTATTGATAAAGCCACTTTAATCGTCTGTGTTCTTCTGATGTTCTGATCACTGTGTAGAATGGGTTGAGAACAGAATTAAGGTCTACCAAATTAAAGGGGTCCCCAAATTTATTGTCTCAGAGGGAACAGCAGGATGGCAGGGAACAGCTCTTGGTCTAGATTTGGCCTCATTGGTATTGGTATTCAGGATCTCCGAGAGAAAATTATAGGGCTTTTGGGGGTCTAATGTCTGAATGGCATGAATTTTTGTGGACCAGAGATTACCCTGAGGAAGGGACATTTGTAATAAACTCCAGTGCATCTGAAAGTAGCATGAATTAGGCCCCATGTTTCCAGGGGATACCTCATATTCCCTCGTACTGTGGAACAGACACTGTTTACTTGGCACCTGCCAAGGATCCATATACCTTGAAGTCTAACAACTGGTATTTGATTGTAAGTCTTTGATTGTAAGACTTACTGGGTCAGTGGGACCATAATTTGTATAGAAACACTGGGGGTTATAACAGGGAGTATGTGAGACTGCAGCAAACTAGAGGGAATGGACGTTTTAAAAGAACATCTACAAATATTCCCTTGAATTTGACTGCAGGAGCGTTGGATTCAGGCTTTGTAGAAATTTTCAAGACCACCAGACTTCTGTCCTATGACTAAGGTTACTGGCAGAGCAAATCTAAAAAGTTTTGTAGATTACCGAAGCCTCACTGCACTATCTCAAGTCCATTGTTACACTGACAGAAAAATGGCAGAAAAGAGGAGATAGATTCTGTACTCCAGGGATGTAGCATTTGTGACATAACCAGCCACTTTTGCTGCCAAGGCAAGGAGAGAGATTGTTGAGTCAATGTAGAGTTGCCAGATCTTCCAGTTTTCTAAAATGAATGGAGATCAGATTCTTATGTGCAAATTCTTTTAATGCTTTGGTGAGATAAAATTGTCAGGCAATAATTGACTGTACATATTTAATGTGTATAATTTCATGTTTTTAAGTGTGTATATACTCAGGGAACCAACACTACAGTCATGATAATAAACCTATCCATCACCCACAAAGCTACCTTGTGCCCCTTTATTATTCCTTTTTGTTTTCCTCAGGAAACCATTCACCACATTCCCAAGGAATCTATTAATTTATCTTTTTTTATATAGATTTGTTTGTCTTCTGTAGCATTTTATACAATTGGAATCATAAAGTACTTTATACTCTATTTTTGGTCTATTTTCTTTCATACAGGATAATTATCTTGGGAACATCCATAATGTGTGTATGAATAGTTCATTCCTTTTACTATTGAGTAGTGCTCAGTTGAATGACTCCACCACAGTTTGGTTTATTTTGCAAATTAAAATTCTGATAAAATATACATCAAATTTACTATGTTAACCCTCTAAGTGCAGAGTTCAGTGGTATTTATTATACAAGTATATCGTTCAATCATCACCACCATTCATCTCCACTTTTCATTTTGTAAAACTGAAACTACAGCCATTAACTAACAACTCCTAATTCCTCCTTTCCAAGCACCTGGAAACCACCATCCTACTTTCTGTTTCTATTAATTTGACTGCTCTAGGAACCTCACATATCAAATCATAATTGTCTTTTTGTGGCTAGCTTATTTCACTCAGCATAATGACCTCAAGGTTCATTCATGTAGCATTTGTCAGAATTTTCTTTATTTTTCTTTAAGACTAAAAAATATGCCATTGTACCTCTATGCCATATTTTGCTTATTCATTCATCTGCCAATGGATATTTGGTTTATTTCCACCTTTTGACTATTGTGAATAATACTGCTAAAAGCATGGCTGTACAAATATCTCTTTGAGACCCTGCTTTCTGTTCTTGGGGCTGTAGCATGAAAGTAGAATTACTGGATCATATAGTAATTATACTTTTAATATTTGAGGAACCTCCATACTGTTTTCACAGTGGCTGTTCCATTTTACATCCCCACTAACAGTATCCAAGAGCTATAATTTTTCACATCTTCAACACTTGTTTTTTCTGGTTTTTTTTTTTATAGTTTTTATCCTAATGAATATGAAGTGGTATCTCATTGTTTTGATTTGCAAGTCCCTAAAGATTCATCATAGTTACTATTGTTTTATGTACTTATGGTCATTTGTATATCTTCTGTAGAGAAATGTCTATTCAAGGCCTTTATCTATTTTTTAAATTCTCGTTTAGTTACAGTTGTCCCCATTTTCCCTCTGTTGCTCTCCCCGGTCCCCCCCCCCCCCCCCCCCCCCCCCCCAAAGACATCCTCACCCCATTGTCCTTGTCCATGGGTCCTTTGCACATGTTCCTTGACTTGACCTTTCCCCTTATTTCCCTCGTTATCCCTCTTGCCCCTCCTACCTTCTGGTCACTGTTATTTTGTTCTTTATTTCCATGTCTCTGGTTCATTTTTGCTCTTGTTTGTTTTGTTGATTAGGTTCTACTCAGGTAAGATCATATGGTATTTGTCTTTCACTACCTGGCTTATTTCACTTAGCATAATACTCTCCAGTTCCATCCATGCTGTTGCAAAGGATAGGAGTTCCTTTTTTTCTGCTGAGTATTACTCCATTGTATAAATGAACCACAGTTTTTTGATCCACTCTTTTCTTGATGGGCATTTAGGCTGTTTCCAGCACTTGGCTATTGTAAATTGTGCTACTATGAACATTGGGGTGCATAGGTTCTTTTGGATTGGTGTTTCACGATTCTTAGGGCACAATCCCAGCAGTGGAACTGCTGGGTCAAAAGGCATTTCCATTTTTAGCTTTTTGAGGAAATTCCATACTGTTTTCTACAGTGGCTGCACCAGCCTGCATTCCCACCAACAGTGCACTAGGGCTCAATTTCTCCACATCCTTGCCATCACTTCTTGTTTGTTGTTTGGTTAATGATGACCATTCTCACTGGTGTGAGGTGGTATCATTGTGGTTTGAATTTTCATCTCTCTGATGGCTAGTGATGTTGCACATCCTTTCATATGCCTAAGGACCCTCTGTATGTTCTCCTTGGAGAAATGTCTGT
Organism: Mormoops blainvillei; assembly: GCA_004026545.1. NCBI lineage: Eukaryota > Metazoa > Chordata > Mammalia > Chiroptera > Mormoopidae > Mormoops > Mormoops blainvillei. The sequence goes on from PVJD01006502.1 coordinate 91,449, forward strand.
TCAGGTACGTTTCCCATTTTTTAATTGGATTGTTTGTCTCCCTGGTGTTGAGTTGTGAGTTCTTTATATATTTTGGAGATCAATCCCTTGCCCAAGATATCATTAGCAAATATATTTTCCCATATGATTGGTTCCCTTCTCATTTTGCTGATGTGTTATTTAGGCATGCAGGAGGTTTTCAATTTGATGTAGTCCCATTTGTTTAGTCTTTTCTTTATTACCCTTACCCTAGAGAATATATCAGCGAAAATATTGCTGCATGGGATATCTGGAATTTTCCTGCCTACATTCTCCTCTAGGATTTTTATGGTGTCACAATTTATATTTAAGTCTTTTATCCCTCTTGAGTTTATTTTTGCATATGATATGAGTTGGTAGCCAAATTTCATACTTTTTGCATGTAGCTGTCCAGATCTCCAAACATTATTTGTTGAAGAGGCTATTTTTACTGCATTTTATACTCCTGCCCCCTTTGTTGAATATTAATTGGCCATAGAGACATGGGTTTATTTCTATGCTTTCTATTCTGTTCCATTGATCTATGTGTCTGTTCTTATGCCAGTACTAGACTGTTTTAGTTACAGTGGCCTTGTAATAGAGTTTGATGTCAGGTATTGTGATCCTTCCTACTTTGTTCTTCTTTCTCAAAATTGCTGAGGCTACTAGGGGTCATTTATGGTTCCATATAAATTTTTGAAATATTTGTTCTATATCTGTCAAATGTGTATTGGTATTTTAATAGCGATTGCATTGAAACTACAAATTGCTTTAGGTAGTATGGACATTTTGATGATGTTAATTCTTCCAATCCATGAACATGGTAAGCTTGCATTTATTTGTGTCTTCCATAATTTCTTTCTTCAGTGTTGAGTAGTTTTCTGAGTACAGGTCTTTTATCTCCTTGGTTAGGTTTATTTCTAGGTACTTTATTTTTCTTGTTGCTGTAGTACATGGGTTTTCCTTTTCCTAATTTCTGTTTCTGATATTTCATTGTTGATATACAAAAATGCCTTCAGTTCCTGAGTATTGACTTTCTATCCTGCTGTTTTGCCTAATTCACTTATTAGGTTGAATATTTTTGGTGGATTTAGGGTTTCCATGTACACTATCATGTTATCTACAACAATGTCAGTTTTACTTCCTTCTTTCCAATTTGGATGCCTTTTATTTCTTTTTTCTTTTCACCACTGTGGCTAGAACACACATATTATATTCTTCTAATATTATGTTGAGTAGAAGTGGTAAGAGTGCACACCATTGTCTTGTTCCTGATGTTAGGCTGAAAGCTTTTAGTTTTTGCCCTTTGAGCATGAGGTTGGCTGTAGGTTTCTTGTATATGGCCTTTATTATGTTGAGGTGTGTTCCCTCTACTCCCACTTTGCTGAGTGTTTTTATCATAAATGGGTGCTGTACTTTGCCAAATGCTTTTTCTACATCTGTTAATATGATCATATGATTTTTATCTTTCCTTTTGTTTATGTGATGTATTATGTTTATTGATTTGCAAATATTGTACCATCCTTGCATCCCTGGGATGAATCTCATTTGATCATGGTAGATGATCTTTTTAATGTATTGCTGGATGTGTTTTGCCAATATTTTGTTGAAGATTTTAGCATCTATGTTCATCAGCCTTATTGGCCTGTAGTTGTCTTTGTTGTGTCTTTATCTGGTGTTAGGTTTAGGATGATGCTGGCCTCATAAAAAGAGTTTGGGAGTCTTCCTTCTTCTTGGATTTTTTGGAATAATATGAGAAGGACAGGGGTTAGCTCTTCCTTAAATGGTTTATAAAATTCTACTGTGAAACCATCCAGTCTAGGGCTTTTGTGTGCCAGGAGTTTTTTGATTACTGCTTCAATTTCACCAGCTGTTATCAGTCTATTCAGTCTTTCTCCTTCTTGATTCAGTTTTGGAAGATCATATGTTTCTAGAAATTTGTCCACTTCACCCAGGTTTTCAAATTTCTTGGCATATAGTTGTTTGTAGTAATTTCTTACAATCCTTTGTATTTCTGTGGTATCAGTTGTAATTTCTCCTCTTTAGTTTGTGATTTTATTTATTTGGGCCCTCTTTTTTTTGTTTTGTTTTGTTTTGTTTTTCTTGATGAGTCTGGTTAAAGGCTTGTCAGTTTGTTTATCTTTTCAAAGAAACAGCTCCTGGATTTATTGATTCTTTGAATTGTTCTTTTAGTCTCTATGCCATTCTGCTGTGATCTTGATTATTTCCTTCCTTCTACTCACTCTGGACTTCCTTTGTTGTTGTTCCTCCAGATCCTGTAGATGTGGGGTTAGGTTGTTTATTTTAAATGTTTCGATCTTTTTTAGGTAGGCCTGTACTGCTATGAACTTCCCTCTCAGGACTGCCTTCGCTATGTTCCATAGATTTTGGGCTGTTGTGTGTTCATTTTCATTTGTTTCCAGACACATTTTGAGTTCTTCCTTGATCTCATTTTAAACCCATTCATTGTTTAATAACATGTTATTCAGTCTCTATGAATTTGACTGTTTTTGACTTTTATCTTTGAGGTTAGTTTCTAGTTTCAAATCCTTGTGGTCCAAGAAAATGCTTGATATGATTTCAGTTTTCTTGAATATGTTTAGGCTTGTTTTGTGTCATATCACCTGGTCTATCTTTAGAAATATTCCATGTGCATTTGAAAAGATTGTGCATTTTGCTCTTTTGGGATGAAATGTTCTGTGTATATATTGGTTAAGTCCATTAGTCAATGCCACATATTCTCATTGATTCTTTGTTTGGAAGATCTTTCCATTTTTTGACAGTGGGGAGTTAAAATCCCCTACTGTAAGTATGTTGCTCTCTATATGTTTCTTGAAGTCCTCCAAGATTTTCCCTATATACGTGGGTGCCTATGTTCTGTGCATATATGTTTGCAATGTTTATGTCTTTTTGATGGATTCTACCGTTGAGCATTATGAAGTGTCCTTCCGGGTATCTTTTTATGGTCTTTGTTTTGAAGTCTATTTTGCCTGATATAACTGTTGCAACCCTGGCTTTTTTTTTCCTGTCCATTTGCTTTGAATATTTTCTTCCAAACCTTAACTTTCAGTCTGTATAGGTCTTTTATTCTGAGGTGGGTTTCTTGTAGGCAGCATATGTGCAGGTCATATTTTCTTAACCATTCAGCTACCCTATGTCTTGAAATTGGAGAGTTTAATCCATGTACATTTAAGGTTATTATTGATAGATACTTATTCATTGCCATTTTTCTCCCTTTGTACAGGTGTTCCTCTCTGTGTCACTCATTTTCTTCATCTTCTAAAAGCAGTCTCGTTAGCATATCTTGCAATGCTGCTTTGCTGGAGGTGTATTCATTTAGTTTTCTTTTGCCTGGGAAAGTACTTATTTCACTTTCCATTTTAAATGAGAGCCTTGCTGGGTAGAGTAGTCTTGGTTGCAGGCCTTTGCTTTTTATTATTTGGAATATTTCTTGCCATTCCCTTCCGGCTTGTAGTGTTTCTGTTGAGAAGTCAACTGCTAACCTTATCGGAACTCCCTTGTATGTTACTTCCTGTTTCTCCCTTCCTACCTTTAAGATTCTCTCCTTGTCTTTGAACTTTGCCATTTTAATTATGATGTGTCTTGGAGTGGACCCCTTCAGGCTTATCGTGATTTGGACCCGCTGTGCTTCCTGGACTTGTGTGACTTTTTTTGTCATTAAATTAGTGGAGTTTTCTGTCATTACTTTTTCAAACATTTTTTCTTTCCCTTGCTCCTCTTCTTCTCCTTCTGGTATCCCTATTATACATGTATTAACATGTTTCATATTGTCCTGCAGCTTCCTTAACCCCTCTTTGTTCTTTTTGAGTCATTTTTCCTTTTCTTGCTCTTTCTGGAAATTTTTTCTTCCTTGTCATCCAGCTCATTGATTCAATCTTCTGCTTTATCTGGCCTGCTTTTAATTACTTCTACTGTGTTCTTCAATTCCAACATTTTATTCTTCACTTCCTCCTGGCTCTTGTTGATAGTTTCTATATCTTTTTTCATGCTGATGTAGTTTGAAGTAAGTTCCTTATAGCTTCCCTGTAGTTCTTTGTAATTCTTACTGAGCTCATTGAACTTCTTTATAACCATTGATTTGAACTCAATGTCTGATAGTTTACTTGCCTCTATTTCATTTAGCACTCTTTCTGGGGATTCCTCCTTTCCTTTGGATTGGGAGTTATTTCTTTGTCTTCCCATTATTTGTGAGACTTTTCTTTTTTTGATTCTGCTTTCAAATTGGTCTGCTTTGGCTCTTTATCTTTGTGGTGTGAACTTCTATGGTAGGAGACCTGTAGGATTCAGTGGTGCAGCCTCCCTGATCTCCTAAACGTGATGCTCTTGGGATGCCCTTTTGCGATTTATGTTGGCTCTGGGGATATAACTGGGCTTTAATTATTGTTGGGTCATTCTTTGGTGGGTCCTTCCAGCTGGCTGACTGAGGGTCACTCCACTCACCATGTCTTGTATACTGTTGTGCAGGTGCTGCCAGGAGAAAGACATAGCCCAGGAAACAAACCCACACCTGCAAAAATAACTCCCACCCATAACTGCACTATCAACAGCAAATGAACCAGTGTTAATAAGCATGTAGAGATTAAGACTATTAAGAAAGGAGAAGCGAATATATCACTAACATAGAAAAATGATTTTGAGAGGGTAGAGGGAGGAGCACTAGCAAGAGTAGAGAATCAGAGCAACACTATGAGAGAAAGTAAAATTTACATCATAAATAAAGGGAATGAAGAAGGTGTAATGGAGTAAGAGAATGGAAGCATTAGTATTAAGTTTAAACATGAAATAAATAAAGTGAGAGAAAAAAATGTAAAAGAAATTTAATAAATAATAATAATAAAAAAAAGGAGTCAAATTGGAAAAGAGATCCACCACAGCACTGTCAACAACAAATGAGCTAAGATTAATGCAGGTGGGTTGGGAATCAGAGGGAAAAAAAGAGCGTAAGAGATGTCTAGAGGAAAGGGAAGTGATTTTGGGATGATGGAGAGGGAATACTAAGAATGAGGAATGAAAATCAGGCTAAGAGGTAAAACTAAAATGTGAGATGAAAAAAAGAAAAGGTAGGAGGAAAGAAAAAATAGAAAAGAAAATAAAACAGGCTAAGACAGGAAGAGATAAAATTGGAGGTGAACAAAAAAGAATGGGCAGGATGAAGGCAGAATGGAGTCAGAGGGGAATGCTAAAATTTGAGATTTAAAACAAGAATAGTGAAGATCTAGAGACAAAGTTGAAAAAACGCAATGACTACCCTATGCACAACAAATGAGCAAAGATTACTAAAGGTGATGAGAGAATGAAAATATTTTAAGATTGGAAGAGAATGTGAGATGACCATTGGCAAGAAAATTGGGTTTGAGAGGTTGGATGGGGAGAAAGAGTAAGAATGCTGAATGTAAACAAGTAGTAACAGAGAAAAGAAAATTTAAAATGAAAACAAGAGGAAAGAAGAAGGTAAAATGAGATAACAGAAAGGAAAAGCAAAATATGAGAATTGAAATAAACTGTAATCTAAAATCTAGTGACTTAACATGCACAAACTTGAAGGACAAGAAATGAATGTTAAAAAAAACTATGCAGGAAAGAAAATATTGCAAATCCTAGAGAAGACCATGGTGGATTTCATCTCAGTAGCATTTAGTATTTACCACTGTTTTTTCTTTCTGGATCTGCCTCTGGTGATGTCACATGGTGACCCCGACTGGCCTTAGGCAGCTTATTCCAGACTACCAGGGATTTACTGTCTGTGACCAACTCCTTCAGTTTTTTTTTTAAGTATATTTTCTTGATTATGCTCTTACAGTTGTCTTATTTTCTCTCTCCTTTATTCCTCTCCTCCCTTCACCCTCCTTCCCACCAGCATTCCCCTACACTACTTAGTTCCTGTCCATGAGTTGTACATATAAGTTCTTTAGCTTCTCCATTTCCTGTATTATTCTTAACCTACCCCCGTCTATTTTGTATTTACCAATTATGCTTCTTATTCCCTGTACCTTTTCCCCCATTCTCCCCCCCCCC
>PVJD01006503.1:0-97451 GCA_004026545.1 Mormoops blainvillei
CTCTTTCAGATGTGCCACTGGGCAAAGAGGAGGGACTGCTACTCTTAATTCATTCTTACACGTTTTGTTTCATACTTTTATATTTAGTAGCACAAATTGGGCCAAAGAAATATCCCGAAATGGACGTGACTGAGGAATCGGACCAGAGTAAAGACCATTTTGCTCTCTAAAGTGTGCCTTCCCTCTGTAATCTCTGGTGAGGGGCATTAGGAAGATGAGTTTGAGCAGGAATAAACTGAAATTCTGAATTAAATACAGAAATCTATAGCTATTTTCACATACTTTCAAGAATATAGTGTTTGCTTAGAAGTAGGGGAGGTTGTACTATTTATTTGTTAAAGCCTAATTGAAGTATTTTCAACCAAAGATTATTGTGCTTACCAGAATAAATGCACTTTTATAATAGTTTCTGCTTCAAATTTACTTTTTTCAATTTAATAAATATGAGATTGATATATATGTATAAATATTATGTCAAGTAATTTTTCAGTTACTGAAATATATGAGGAAACCAGTTTTTGTTGAAAAGTTTGTTCAAATGGCAGAGAAAGAAGGATATTTGAATTAAAAGTTTCTTAAAACTGGAAAAATGTGTTTGCAGAGAAATGGGAAGCCCCAAGTATGGAGGAGATTTTTGTTGTTCAGTTTTTGAAAAATATCCTCAAATATGCTAAAAATAAAATGTAGGAACGATGAACTTTTCATTTGTGCCAGTGTGTTTGTTTCCAGTGTGTTTTATTTTAATCAGTATGTTTCTGATTGGGTCCCGTCTTCTCCAAACATCCACAACCACAGTCATCCTGCCCCTCATATCTCAGAGCCTGAAGTACATCCGGGCTTCTGGACTCTCAGCCCATCACGTGCCTCTCCTGCTCACCATGATACCATGTCACCTACAGCATGAAGTCCAAGTTCCTCAGAATGATGCTTAAAGACCTTCTATAATTAAATCCCAAATTTTCTTCCCAAGCCACGTCTTTCTGCTGCATTTCTTCAAGTAAACCTACTGTCAGTCAAGCGAGACCATCTGCCTGGTGCTGTGGTCCTAATTCACTGGTGCCTAAAACACTTAAGGTCCTTTCAGATCCTGGGCTTCTTTCAAGGCCAGCACATAGTGCCCATTCTGTGAAGCTTTTCATGTTGCCCAGGTATCCTAATACCTAGCTCAAGTCAACACATTGAAGGATCTGTAGACCCACGTCTGCTAGAGGATATATCTTCCACTTCAGTTTAATGCGTAGGTATGGATGGCTAAGTAATTAAAAACCCAAGTCCAACAGTGAAATTATACAATTTGTGTAATACTAGGATTTGTTTCTACTTAAACAAGATTCTTGCTCTTGGCATTAAATCAGATTGCTAACCCTCTGAGATCAGGCCTCAGCATGGCTCAGCTGTGGCCACACTGCAGTCACCTAGGAGCTTTCGCCCTGAGTTCTCGCAAAATCTGCAATGTGGCCTGGGCAGAGGGATTCTTTTTTTAAAGTTCCCCAGTGCTTCTAATATGCAGCTAAGGTTGAGAGCCTCTGCATTAGTGACGAGTCCCTGGGTCCATTTCTACACAGAAACTTATAATGGATAGAGGCTTACATTTACTTAAGAAATTTGAGATTTTATTAAATCAGCCTATTAAAGAAATCAGAAAAGGACTAAGACTTGTTGCCATGCTAACCAAAGCAGGTTATCTATGGTTCAAAAATACAAAAGCACTCTTTCTAATATCAACACTGGATGAAAGGCTGACTACAAATAAAGCCAAATAAAATTTGATAAAATGCTTTAACTTGAGGTTATTTCCAATACTTGTATATTGGTATAATATATACAGGCAGAACATTCCAGGTGACTAACAATAAAAGTCTGCAAGGATGCTGAAGATAGCTGGAACAGAAGGAATTTGAATTTGCATTGTTAAGGTAGATGTTAGGTTTAAGGGAAGTAGGCAACCGATATTCTAAAATTTAGTGACAGCTAATATTGTAGCTCTAAATGAACTTTTTACATTAAGAATTTGCATATTTGTACTCGAGCAGGATTTAACATAGCGTGCTGACTTCCAGCGATCATGCAAAACTGAAAGCTACATTGTTTCATCATTTCCAGGCTCATGGAAGGTTATACTGAAATCAAGCCGTCTTTGTAAATAGTAGCACTGCTGCCCTCATGTGGACAGTCAGGGCATTTGACGATCTCTTCATTAGCCCTTCAAATGATCTTTATTCAGAGGTTTTAGTCATTAATTACCAGAAGCCCTTTATCATTTTCTTTCGGATCTGGTATTAACTAGCTCTTTTCTGGTTTCCTTCTGTGAGATTAACAGTTTTAAAATGTCTAAACGCTGTCCCTTACTGCGTAATATGGGGGAAGTATAACATTGGGATCTGTGGTCAGTAAACTCTTTTTCCTTCCCTGTCGTTTTCTTACCAGCAGAAAGTGAACAAATTACCATAAGCATAGATCACACTGAGAACGTTACCCAAAACTTTGTAGCCCAAGAAAATCTGCATAGGGGCAGTAACACTAATGTTAGCAGGGGGAGCCACTTACGGTTGGTTTTGTCCCTTTTCAAGAATTGAATTACTGTATGTTGCAGTGGTAAGCCTTGTGCCAAGTATCAGAAACAGCAGCTCCGTGATCCTGGGACATGTGGCTCTTGGTTTCCTTGAGAATTTTGGAGACTACTGTCATTTAGGTGAGCACTCATTTACGGTGTTTGGGAAAATGGTCACTGATCACCTACTGCCCCCTAAAAAGGCTCCTAGGAAAATACTCCTCCAATTGCATTTGACATGGGACTCAATTATGAGAGAATCCTTGGATATGATCCCATAGAACCCTGCTTCTCAAATTTTAGTGTGTAGGTGAATCACATGGGCATCTTCTTAAAATGCAGATTCTGACTGGGTAGGTCTCAGGTGGGGCCCAGTGTTTGCATTTCTGTGAGTTCCACATTCTGCTGTCTGTGGTAATGGCCTCACAGATACTGGGGTACTAATACCTGGGACCTGTAATGTTACCTGTATGGCAAAGGGCCTTCACAGACGAGATCTTGGGTGAGGAGGTTATCAGGTTATCCTAGGTTATTCAGATGGGGTCCTAAATATAATCCCAATCTTACAAAAGGCAGGCAGAGGGAGATTTGACTGTAGCAGTAGGCAATGTGACTACTGCGGCAAAAATGGTGCTGGTCTGGAGGATGGAGGAAGGAGCCGCAAACAGAAGAACACAGCTCTCGAAGCTAGAAAAGGCAGGGAAACTGGTTCTCGCCTGGTCCCTCTGGCAGGTGCGTGGTCCTGCCAATCAATACCTTGATTTCAACTCAGTGAAACTGATTTCAGACTATGACTTCCAGAACTAGAAGAATAAATGAATGTTGAGACGCTGTGTGAATGTCTGCATCCCTCCAAAATTCCCATGTTAAGTTCTAACCCCCAAGATGATGGTATTAGGAGGTGAGGCCACTGGGTAGTTTGTAGATCTTGAGGGCTGAGGCTTTACGAATGGGATTAGTGTCCCTGTAAATGAAGCCCAAGAAAGTCCCCTCATGCCTTCTGCCATGTGAACTTACAGCTAGAAGGCACTATGAACCAGTAAGCTGGCCCTCCCTAGACACGGGAACTACCAGTGCCTTTGTTCTTGGACTTCCCAGCCTTCAGAACTGTGAGGAACAAACTTCTGTTTGTAGGCTGCCCAGTCTGTAGTATTTTTCAGAGAGACCTGAAGAGACTCAGCCTCCCAACTTGTTGCGATTTGCTACAACAGCCACAGGAAACAAAACACCAATGCTATGGGTCCTCACAACATACTTTGTGTAGCAGAACCTTTTAGAAGCAAGACCACAGAGGAGCGGCTCTCAGCCCTGGCTACACATTAGAATCACCCAGGTTGAGTTTAAAACAAACGATAAAAAGTGATGTCCAGGCCCCCGTCCTAGATCAGTTAAACCAGAGCCCACACAGACGGGGCCCAAGAATCAGTAATGGAAAGGCTCCTTGGGTGAATCTAATAAGTAGGGTGGCGCTGTCACATTAGAATAAGCCCGAAATAAAACATTTTTCTGTGGTCAAGGAAAACTGTTAAGCTCCCCTAAAATACAGACACATTAGTCTGCCCGGTACCCCCTAAAACCATGTACCAGCTTCTCAATGAGGCCGGGGCCAACACTTCACATGAAGAATTACCAGGTTCAAGGCTTACATCCTGTTTCACCTAAATCGTGTTCAGATTTGCTGCCTCGGGCTTATCAAGAACTCATCAGCATTTATTTCCACAGATGGGAACTACTGCCAGTAGTACCTGCACAAAGCTTGAGTGTACCTTCCATCCAACACTCCCTGCCACCTACACACGTACAGCTAACCGTGCCGTACAGCTTAGCTAAGAGGGGCCCACACCTGACAGCATTTTTATCTAGGCAGGAAGTATGACCTCGAAAATCAAATTCAAGGTGTGTCCCAAAGAAACATTCAACTCACCCATTCCAACTTCTAGTGCTTAGTTATCTGGGGACTAAGAGCGACTTGACAGCAGAATCCAGGTCTTTCCCCCGCCCCACCCAGTGGGTGGGGCAAGACCCCCAGCTCCTAGACCCATAGGTACTACTGTGGCCTGCCTCAGCAGAGAAGTGAATAAAACAGTCCTAGGGATTAGAACATGGAATCTTCCATCAACAGCCTGAAACAGCACTGGAGCTGCAGTCGGGGTGAATCACATTCGCAGGGAAGTTTTCCCAGCAGATGCCCTCGCCGCCGCCACCCCCAGCCCCGCGGCAGGGCGGCCATCTCAGGGAAGAAGCTTCCCGGGTGGCTGAGCTGCCACCACTTCCTGAGACACGCTGGCGTGACGAGAAAACCACTGCAGGCCCTTCACAGCTGGCCAGGCATGTCCTGGGCAGAAAGCTCCACTAAGGGGCCACAGCCCTACAACCTGAAGACCCCACAGGTCTCATCCCCCGAAATGTCCCATCTGGTTCATTTCTGAATACCTTTACAGAACTTGTTCCCGTCTCCAAGGGCTGACAGAGGTAAGAACCAAGAGAAGAACCCCTGCACTGCTTACAGCTCGATGCAAGCCATCAGGCTGCTCCCGTCCAGCCCCTGTGAAGGAACAGCGTCTGCAGGGGGCAGGGGCAGGGCGGGGCTGTGGCCCACTGGAATCCAGGTTGGTTTCCCATCAGTGGTAGCCCCAGGTGATCAAAATGTCTAGCATGATTTCTTATTTTATTGTATTTCTTGGCCCCTAGAATTCCATTTTTGTCTTAATGGGCTTCGTTTTTACTGTGTCTGCTGTAAGCCACTCAAAGGCTCTGTAACGTAGTTAAGATTTGCACTGGAAGCTGTCAGGTCCCCACTTCTCGTTATCGCAGAACTATGAATGGGAAATAATAAGGAAAGACAGAGACAAGGCAAACTGAATATAGTAAAGTATTTATTAAGTTCAGGCGCAAGAATGGTCTCTTCCTAACAGAAAGGTAAGTCAACAAGCCACCGAGTTACAGAATTTACAGTACTGTACATTTCAGCAACATGCCACTGAGGACCTCAGATAAATTATAGTGATCTGCTTTTCTAAAATCCATTAAATCATCTCCTACCTCTGCAATAAAGTACCGCAAACGCCGTTAAAGAAGTTAGTAGGAAAAAGCGTGACCTTCTTGTCCCACCCTGCGCCCGTCCATCTCCCAGGAAGCCACAGGGTGTGGCTGAGCTGACGTGGCACGAGGCTTCGAGGCTGCTGCTTTTCCCCCTACATCATAACCGATTTCAAATGGTGCTAGACAAAAACAGACTCTGAACACCAGGAGAAATCGGTCAGCCTGTGTAAGAGATGGGTCCGGTGGTGCTCCGGGGGTCCCGCACCTTGACGGTGCAGGTGGCAAGTCTGCTGTCAGCTGCCTGCAAACGCAGCTGCATGTTCCGCGCCCAGGGGCAGGAGGACAACGCTGATGTGGACAGAACAGTCCTCCAGGTTCATGGCCCTCTCCCCTGCCCTGTTACAACCGAGTCCCCAACCCAGCAGTGCACACCTCCACGCGTAAAGGCCCTGCCAGTGGGGACTGTTGCTACCTGTCGGCAGAAAGAGCATCACAACCTCTGTCCCTGCTCAATCCCCCGAATGTCTCCAAACACAAACTCCTCCCCACCCACTGTTGCCCCCAAACCCAACACACTCTAGAGTGTGCTTTGCTTTTCACGCTGCTTCCGTCTGAACCCGGCTCAGGCGGCAAGAGGAGGAGCCAGTCCTGGGGGCAGCAGTGCTGCTGCCGTCGGCCCTTGGCTGCGCTGCAATTCTTACTCCTAAAACACTGATTTCAAATGGTGCTAGATACAGAGATGGAAAAATCTAAGCCACCATGTGAAACCAGCTTCCAGAAGAAGAGGGTCTCACGGAAGAAAACGGAGAGGTGATCAGAAGACCCAGCCTCTGTTCCGAGGAGAACGTCTTCCCGCAGGCTCCACTCCTGATGTCACGTAACAGCGTGATCCACTTGAAGGCAGAGAGGAGTGTCCCAGTCGTGCTCAAGGAGGTGCAGGTCATGGCTGACGCCTCGCACAGACGTGGCAGAATAAAATCCATAAACTCTATGTTAATTTAACTCCACAACGAGTCCCTACAGATTATTACACATATGATGAACTAAAAGAACCAAAGCTGTTATTAAAATGCATTTCTACATCAGCATTGCCCTGTGTTTGTGAAATATTATACAGTTGGCGAAATGTTTTCTGACATTCTCTCACTCCATCAGGAAAGCCCCCATTTGCCTGTGGGGCTCTAGTCACTACACAATGTGACTTCCATCCGGGTCAGGGCAATGCCCCGTGTGCACTACTCAGGAAGAACGTGGGCCCCACCTTCCCAAACATAAGTTGCGTGTCAGAACACTGGCAATCTTATTTAACCTCTGGCGTGACACACAAAACTGGGGTCCGAAAGCTGTACTAAGTACAATAGATTATCCTCTAACACAGAGTTCTGATTTGTTTTGTTTTCAAAATTTGCCCAAATGAATATAGGATTTTCAAACCATATTTAAGTTAAATGTCCCATCTCCTAATTGTATCATGTTCTTTGGTTGTTGGAAGCTAAGAAAGCTTGTCTATGACCTCTGGGGCCAGAACCGGGAGGAAGAGGAGACGGAGTAGAATCTTTATCTTTCAGGTTCCCCGCCAATCCTTTAGGCCTCTGGATACATAGGTGTTTTTATTTATTTATTTATTGATTGATTGATTTATTTATTGGACTCCTGGAAATAAGTGTGTGTCCTGCTCTAGGAAAGAGGAGGTAACATTCGAACACGGAGTTATACTCTTTTATCCTCACAATAGTCATTTGAAGCAGGTATTATTCCCATTTTTGCCAAAGAAGTGGCTCCTTCACGTGGTTCAATAACAGATCCACAGTCGTGCGATTAATAAATGGCGAAGACCCCAGATCTACTCCTACAGTCTGCTCCTGCCCTCTGCTGCCCGCCCCACAGCTGGCCGATCACCTCATAGCTGTTGTCGAACTTAAGGGGGCGGGGGGACTTAGGCATGACTTCTACACAGAAGTGCGGTGTCACTGACTCTGCCACACGTTCAACAGGGGTGGGGGCAGGAGCATGGCTGGTTCTGCCAGGCGCCGGGGGGACGGGCAACTTGCTTTGCTCCCCTGCGCCTTTGTTGCCCTTGCGGCGGCCCACAGCATGGCGGCCCACGGCATGGTGGCCCACGCTGTGAGGACTCCCGGGTGGTTCTGACACCAGCACCACGCTCTGCAGCCCATGGGGCTTTGCAGGGCCGGCCTCAGCCACAGGTGGGGGGCTGGGGTGGGCCCTGCCCGTAGGGGCTCGGAGTGAGGACACTTGCAGCCAACAGCGGGGCCTGTTAGCCAGGTAACTGCCGGGGTTTTAAGGTCAGGAGTGAATGCCAACAGTCATTACCATGGGATCTGTATCTCAGAAAATGAAGAGGTTTCCATTTGCTAATTCTCAGTTTTTCTGCTTTTTCACTTCAGCCAAACTCTTCTTCCTTAGCAACTTCCGACTGCCAGTATCCATAACACCCTTTCCTAAAATGGTGTCACACAGATATCCTTCAGTGACCCAGAAAGCGCCCTTCCTCCCAGCACAAGGCCTCTGCATAGGCTGTCCCCTCTTTCTGGAACATTCTCCATCCACTCTCCCGTTGCTGCCACCTGTCAACGCTCCGCATCCCACCACGCCTCCCTTCCCCTCGTAACCCAGGTGGTCTGATGTTCACCTTCAGATCTCTTCCTCAGGAAAGCTCCCCCCACCCCGCCCCCAGCCCAGTTTTCTTTCGGCTAAGTCGCATCTCACAGTATCTGGTTCTCTTCCTTCAGAACACACTTATGTCATTTGATCATCAGGGTGATTAATTAATGTCTCTCCTGCTACCCAGAAAACATCAGCCGGGAGTTCAGAGGAGGGACTGCCCACGGCACAGGGGCAGCTGCCCCTCCCTGAGGAGCTAAGGGACACCGACCAGACTTAGGGATCCCAACTTCTGAGTCAAAATACTTTTAGTTCTCTGGAAGAGATAAATAAATCATTAACAATGCATCGCTCACTGTTACCACTCTGAAGACGAGGGGAAAGGAAGCAATCTTAGTACCCAAACCTTCTGCCCTTCCAATCCTATTGGACGAAAGGCTCTGTTCAGGTCTCAGCTCTCCCAACAGAACCAGGCTTCTCTCTCAAAGTCTGCAGAACGATGACTCACCTGAAACGGGCCGCTGTTCTTGCTGCCCAGTTGGACCAAGCCGGCAGTCTGATGAGAGCTGGAGGGGCTTGCCCTCCCTGGCACCCAGCCCGGGTGCCACCCAGGTCTAGCCCAGGAAAGCTCTGGTCTGCTGAGGGCTCAGCTGTCACCTGCAGGTGGCAGGATCCTCCCACATGGGCCTAATGGCCCCGAACGCACTGGCCAGCAGCAAAGGGCTGGGTGGGCTGCCTGGAAAGAAAAGCCACCCGCCCAGAGGAGTGGGTTTGTCACCCTGGGAGATGCCACTGTGCAGAAAAAGGGCTTCGGGAGCCCAAGTGCAGCCCTGGTGCATTTCTGAGTCCACATTCTGTCTGCAGGTTTGTCCACCCTTCCCCCTTCCCACGGCCAGGACACTCCTCGGCCTGAGCAGGGACCCGGGCGTGGAGGAAAGGTCACCACGCAGTGAATCAGATGCAGTGGCTTTACTTCCTGCTCAGCCCAGACTGTGAGAACCTCCCTGGAATGGGCCTCAGAGGGTTCGTCTGAGAAAGCTGGGGCAGGCTGGTCACAGCACGTTCACATGGTCCAAGGGCTCCGCAGGAAACAAGACAGAGGAGCGGCAACAGTGCACAGCAGAAGCAGAGTGACCTGGAGAGGCCATGTTTTGTCTCAAGAAATGCAAAATCAGATATGTTTAAAAAAAAAAACAAAAACAGAAAAACCTCAGGGTTAAATGCAATTCACGGCTATTGAGTTGTACAGCCTGGAGACTGTGACAAGAGCTGCTACTTCATTCTATAAAGGATGCTGTCTCTTTTAAAGTCCTAAATATCACATGCCCAGCACGGTGGCCAAAAAATAACACGAGAGAAAATGGGAAGGAGAGGCATTCCTGTTTAGGAAATCTAAAACCAAACCCACGAACAAAAAGATATCCACCCCCAGGGGACTCTAATGCTGCTGCCATGTTCTGTGCAACCTCGAGGTGTTCAAATCCAGATCTCCGAGAAGGTGCCTTCAGGCAGCAGTACCCGCCCCCCCAACAGGGCTGGATGCTGAGTCACAGCTACTTACACCACTGACGCAAGTTCTAGCCAGAGCGGGGGAGGGGTGCCGGAAGCAGGGCCCAGATTATCCTTCTTGTTGCCACTGGGAATGCTGGTTTCAGGGCTCCTGGCAGTGAGGAAGAGTCATCTTGGTGCAAGAAGGGCCGGGGGAAGGCCCTTCTGAAAGGGGAACATTCTGCCCTTCAGTCCCAGACCATTGTATGGACGAACTGAGAGGCCCAGCCCAGCTTCCTGTCACTCCCTGCTTCAGCCCAGGCCCCGTGTCCTGGACATTTTGTCTTAAGCCATCGGGGTGAGGCTTTTGCCAACTAGCTGCGGTTAATGAATCAAAGGAAAGGTTAATAAAATGAAGGGCGTGGGCACGGGGGCCTGGGGGGGCAGGGAATGCGGAGATGGCTCTCTCTTCGGGCTAGCTTGTCTCCCGGGAGAGGGCTCAGCATACAGGGACCACCGTACTTCCCAGAGTAGGAATAACATGTTCCAGAAGCACTGAGCCCATCAAGTGCCCGTTGAGGTTTCAGGGCAAGAAGCCACAGCCTTCTCAGCTTCGTGGGCCCGGCATCACGGAGCTGGCTTCCCCTGAGGCCAGGCGTGCAGACCTGTGTTCCCAGGCGGTGGCTCTCCACAAACCCAGGCTCTCTGTCCTTCCTGGACACCCCCAGCGAGAGCCTGGGTCTGAAAATCTCCCACTCGCTAGAGGGCAGGGAGCCCTGTGGACGCGGCCAGGCTGGCTGGAGGGGAGGATGCCCCATGCCTACCCTGCCCCCCTTGGGGTACAGCAGGGCGTGGGGGGCAGCAGGAGGCAGTGGGGAGCCCAGGGAAGGAGGAGGGGCAGAGGGAAGGTGGGAGCATGGATGTCTCCATGTCCCCAGGGAACGGCTTGGCCCTGGCCAAGGAGGACGGGCACAGCCCTGAGCTGGTGCTTTCCATGGGAGACACAGGGAACATGCCCGCGGTCTGGGCACAAACACAACGCCCACCACACAGTTCCCGGGTCCGAACCAATGCAGATCCAAAGGAAGCCACCAAATCGTCTCCCAGGCCCATTACGATGGACTCTGAGGTGAAACTCCAGTCTCAGGTGAAATCTAACTCTGGAGGTTGAGGGAGCGAGGACCCAGGGCCCTTCTTCCCCACCTCCCCGAGCAGAGTAACTAGCCGACAACAGTATCCATGGGCACCCCACTCACAGGCCCCCCTGGGTGTGCCCTGTCCGGGTGGCATAGCCCCCACTGCTCCGGAGGGAGAGCAGAGCCTCTCGACAAATCAGACATCCTCCCGGGGGCAGGGCCGCGCCAGCACCAGGAAGCCCAGGCATACCCACTAACCTCCGAGTGGCGGTTCTACCCAGTACCTGGGCACACACACCTGGCTGAGCACATGGACGGGGGCACACCCTGTGACATGGTTCCACTTCCCTAGTTGGGGGAGGGACGCTGGGCAGGCAGAGGTAGGTCCAGAGTCCAAAGCCAACTCGAGCACCTTCCTCCCCCGCTTCCCCCGAAGTTGGCCGGGCCGGCGGCTGCGCCTACACGGCCAGGCCGGCCTCGTTCTGTTACCAGGGCCTCTGCCTGCCGCTCTCAGAACCTGGAGCAGGGAAGGGCGGGAGGCGGCAGGAGCAGAGGGAGGGAGGGAGGGGGAGGGGGGAGGGGCGGGAGGGGGAGGAGGAAGTTTCACAGTCTAGTGCATTCCCATCAGATCAGAGAACGGAGAACACATACAACTTCCCCTTTTCAAGCGCTTCTCTGCCCCCCTTTTGTTTCTGTTCCTTCCCCTCTGGACTGGGGATGGCATGGCTGGTGGGCTCGGCAGGGGCGGGCACCCAGGTGCCCAGCCAACTGGGCTCTCGCCCGGCACCATCCCGGCCTGGCAGGCTCCCTCGCTGTTACCCGGCATGCCCTTCTCCTTGTCAGGGAGGCCTCGCCCTCTTGTTTTCCAAGTTTTATAACAGTATTGTTTGTTGTCCAGCAGATTAAATTCTTTTGGAGGCCGGTGGTGGTGGGGGGGGGGGCGTTTGAGTCGAGAGAGAGGGAGAAAAGAGAGAGGGAGAGAAAATACAAATAACTTCCATTAGAGCCAAAGGATTAAATAAGCTCCGTTTTGAGCAGAGTTCACCTGTCTTGTCTTGAAAGGCCACTTGCCCGAAGCCTGTGCTCCCGTCCTCCCAGGCCCTGTCCCCCCCTCACCCAGCAGGGTTCAAGCCCAAAAGAAGAAACAGCCCAAGTGTCTGGGGCTTCATGCTCGAGCAGCCCCCTACCCCAAAGAGGCGGCCTGACATGGGCCGAGCCAGTCCTAGCAAAGACACTCTTGACCCTCCTCTCCTCGGGGATCTGGGTGACTGGGTGCGGCACCGGGTGACCATCTCCGCAGTGAGCGGGTGGTCTGTTCACATTCGGAATAAAAAAACAGCCCCAGGCCCCAAATAACAACACAAATGAATGGACAAATATTCATGTATACTTAAGGAATGAGTGAGGGTAAACAGAAAAGAAAGGAGACAAACAGTCAACACGGAAGGAGCACGATCTTATACAGACGGAAGGGACGGCTGAGGTGCCCCTGACCTGCCAGGCCATTCAAAGCAAATCTGCAGGAGTAACAACAGAGAAGGGTATATGGTTCTCCATACTTAATAAAACCCTCGTTTACCCATTAGCTGGTTTATTTTGGACTTTGGCTTTCCTCCAAATAGTATGCCCATTCGGACACACACCTGTGCCTTCAGCATAAGTGGGTAACGCCAGTGGTCCCTGGGCTGGGGATCTGCTGAGATATCCCTCTTCTACCTCCCACCTTCTTCCCAGCAAACCACATCTGGCCCTGCCTCCTGCCCCACCCCCCACATCTCCGAAGCCTAACAAAGGTCCCCAGAGCTGGGGGAGCTCAGGGTGGTGCTGCAAAGACAGGCTTAGAGAAGCTCAGGGCCCTTTCCTGGTAGGGATGAGGGGCAACATGCCTTTGTCCTGTTAGTGTCAGTCCTGTAGGGTCAGTTCCAGAAGTTGTCTCTGCAAGGGGGCACACAGTAAGGGCTCCAGGCCCCGTCTGCATCCCCTCTCACCGCCCCCCTCCCCCAGCTTAGGCTCCCCTCAAAGGCAGGAGGGAGAGACGCACAGCACAGCACAGCACACTCTGGATCCCGGCGCGCAAACCTCACGCTGTTGCAGGCGGTCTCAGAGTCCACAGACTCGGGACTAGAAGGCTCTCCAGTCTCCCCCTCAGAGAAAGAGGACTCACCAGCAAACGGGATGCCACCCAGTTCTCCCTGAAGCCTAGCCTAAGTCACCCTCCCTGCCACATGTTCAGCCACCCTTCCCACCCTCCAGGTGAACAGGAAGGACTGGACCCAAAAGGACAAACTTTCACACGTGACAGTATGGAAGGCTTCATCCACAAAGCAGCTCCCCTGGACTCCCCATCCCCGGGCTTCTGTACAAGCTGAGGCTGGGTGCGGGGGCTACAGACGGATGGGCCTCCCCAAATGCACGCATGCTGGCCCGGTCCGGTCCTAAGCCTTCCTCAAGGAACGCCTGCAGACAAAGCCTAACCCTCCTGGCTAAAGGCAATGGGAATAAAGGTAAAAGACTTCTCTTCCCCTTCATACAAGTTCCGGGTCTACTCAACTGAAGATCACTCAGAGGGCCACGTGGCCAAGAAAACACTCCGCTCCCTGCTCCGCCTCAGCACCCCTATAGAGGGTGGGGGGGGGGGGGTCATGCTCACTCTTCAGGGCACAGGCGCCTAGGGACTCTCTGACCCGCCCTCCTCTCCATGGGTAAGGAGGGCCTGCCTCTTCAGGTCAGTCATGAAGCACCCATTCAGGGCTGAAGCCAGTGTTTCCAGCATCTTACTTCACACTGAACGTTAGCCAATTTTCCCAGCAGGCACTGCACACTCTCCAGCACGTAGGTAACGTACACAGCACACGCACGTGCTGGGCAAAGCTCTGAGTGCACCTCATGAGTTTGTTGGAAAAAATCTCAAAGGCCCCCCGACGAGGCCTCATTTCTGAGAGGGCTACTTAGCAGAAGCGGTACTATATGCACATATGTGAAATGCCAAACAGATGTGTTAAGATGGTGTGAAGCATGTTAGAAGCCTCACCAGAAATGCATGGTGAATGGCTGGCTTTCCCAGCCGAGAAGTGCCAGCCAGTTTTCACAAGAGCTCCAAGGGGTTGAGAGAATCAGAGACCAGGAGAACTCAGATATTCTAAGAAGGGGACTGACTTACGGCCTACAGTGATCAAGTCAACTGCCCGAGACCTGCTCCCCATCCCCGCCCTCTCCCCACTGGCCTGTGGAAGAACACAACCAGAACCCAAGGAAATGGCACCCGGAGTCAGGGGACCTGGGTGGGTGACCCAAGTGAGGCAGGCACTAGCAATTAGATCTCAGCAGGACCTTCTCTGGCTCAGGTTCATCAACCACAGGGACAGCGCCACCTACCCTGGCAGGGCTGCGTGCGGATCAAAGGAGCTGAGAACTGTGGAGAGAAATGTGGAGAGAACTGTGAAACGTCCCATGGTGCACGTGAGACAATGGCTGCCGACCAGCTCCTCCCCTGACAGAGAGAGTCCCAGCCCGAATCCCCGCTCGCTGCATCATTCTGGGGGTGAAAAGGGCTGGGCCTGCAGTGATGAAGCCCAGGTAAATAAATGCCTAGTAAGCAGGTAGTATCTTGGAGAAATGGAGCTATTTTTAAAGCCCTGCATTCTGGTTAGTGGGCTGCACAATGTGTGTCCTTAGGTCCAGGTTCTCCCACCCATGCAGCCTTGGAGAAGTAGCAGACGCTGGGGACGGAGGCTGCCCTGGAGAAGCCAGGCCGGGGCCCCAGCCACCTGGCCTCGGGCGGACCTTGCAGAACAGCCTGGGAGGACCTGGGACCCTGGGCTTTCCTGCATGTTTTGTTTTTGCTACCTTTTAACTAGTGACTCAAGATTGAAAAGCCAAAATGGAACCAGTGGCTCTGATATGTATTTTTTTTTCCCCTCTCTCTCTTTTTAAATAGAAGGGCTTACACAGCCACATGAGAAGCGAGAAGAGAGGCTAAATATAAGGAAAACTCCCTGACAGCAAGGGGCACCGGCCCCGAGCAGGTGTCTCAGGAGGGTACGGGCCATGCAGAGCCTGCAGTCCCGTTCTCTCTCCGGGGTTTGGGGCTGGAGAGCCCGAAGCCTCTTTCCTAGAGCACACACCCCAAGCCACCCCCGGCACGGCCAGCCCCCGGCAGCTCCCACGTGGCTGGCCCATCTCGAGACAAGCCTCTTGGTAGGAGCTGGAGTCCACGTCCTGTCACCTGGAGGATCCTCATCAGCCCCCTTCACAAAACCTCCAGCCCCTTCCCACTTACTTCTTGGAGGACGGGGTCCTTTGAAAATTGTCTCCACCTACCTGTCCTAACTGATGACAAGTGTCTCTTCAAAAACAGGACTGCAGATGCTCACAGGTTTTCAAGATCCCTCCCTTCTTCGACTCAGGTCTAGTTTTCCCTGTCCCGACTTTCTGGCTAAGAAATACCTCCACGAACACCCAGGGAGCCCCCACGTCAGAACTGGCAGAAACGTTCCAAGAGATTCTTTTTCAACCCCCTTATTTTCTAGATAATAAAAGTGAGTCCCAAAGAGGTAATGTGAGTGAGTTTTCGCCGAGAGCGCCTGCTGACTCTTCTACACTAGATAACATAAGCCTACTTTCCCTGAGCCCCACACGGTGCCACCAGGACCCACACTGCACCCCGTGCAGCACCAGACCCCTGGCAGCAGATGGCAGTCTCGGCGTTTGGCGGGGGTGGGGGGGGGCGGCGGGGGTGGGAGCAGTGTGACCGTGGGGCAAGGAGGGAAGGAGCACTCACGTGGCCTGGCTCACGTGGGCCAGCCGCTGCTCCACTTCTACGTAAACAAGTTCTGAGCCCTGGAGCCGCGTGCACTGGAAACATCCCTCCCACATCTCCAGCCGCCAACTTGCCTCAACCTCTCAAGGCACAAAGCTCATCCAAGCACCTAACACAAGGTGACTTCTTGTCCCTTACCCTCCACCTGTCCCCTCCCTATCACGACAATCTCGGAATCACGTGTTCTGGCAGGAGAGGCTGGGCACAGAGTTCTGCCTCCCCAAGGCACATATTTTACCAGTGACTCGGCAAAGCCTTAACCAGAGTGTTCCCTTGTGCTGTGTGGACAAAGGGGCACGGCGACCAGGCTGAGAGAGAGACATCAGCCGGTGCCTGGTGAGAGTGGGGGATGAGAGGCCACGAGCCACCACGGCTAATGCAAAAAACCCTAGTCTGCTGGAGGCCAAAGGCCTGATGTCTACTGCCACTGTGGTCCCTGCTTCACTGCGAGTTCCTTTAAGCTACGGCACCTTGAATGATTTTTCTAGGTGTTAGAAAAAGGGAGCGGCGGGCATCCCTATGGATCGCGATGGCTTCCCCATATGGTTGAGGTCCTTCAGCCTCTTAAATTCCCTCCCTTACCAACATCTGGATCCCTCCATCTTATGTACGGGTGTCCTCCTTTCCATAATGTCCACTCTACGTACCTTTTAACTCTATTTTCCGTTATTTATGACCTCTCCCACACTAGAACGTGGCTGAGTTCTGCATCCCCAGAACCTAGTCCGGTCCCTGGCACACAGCAGAGGCCGAATCCAGATTTGTAGAAGGAATGTGTTGGCCTGTTCAGCCCTGCCTGTCCATGGACACCCAAGGGAATTCCCCCCGCCTTGCCTCCCCAAAAAGGGATGTGGCCGAGCCGACCCCAGTGACAGCGAAGTCCCCTTGGGCATCTGGCCTTTCGCTCTGGTTCATACGAGTTCTCCTGGCTGCCTGTCCTCTGAGGGTCTTGGCTCCCAAAAATGTCTGACTTTAGCCCAAGAGGGAGAAAAAAAACCAGGACAGGCTTTGGAAGTGCCTGTGCTTGAGTCCTGACAGCTCCACTCATCGAGTGTGCGGCCGTGGTTAAGTCACTTAATAATCACAGTTTCTTTAAGCATCAAAGGGAAGTAACACCTAATCCATATGGCTGTTCTGATGGTGAAATCAGATAAACAGAGGGGGACCCTTAACCAAGGTCAGTCTCCCTTTCCCTGGCTGCACGCTGAGACCAAGAACTCGGGTGCCATCTCATGCCTTCATGCTCCAGTACGGACCCTGGTCAGCGCTCCATGCACACATGCACCTGTTCTAGGCCACAGAGAGCAGCCCTGGTTGAACACTGGGCACATCCCCCCACACCCTCCTGGCCTTAACCCTGTAGTCAGACAATGCACAGCCATCTCCCCACGTGGCTTTCTCCATCCTCATCCCCCCATCCCTCCCCTGCCCAGGCTCCACACGCTGGCGTCAGACTCTGCCCAGGTCCTGGGGCCAGGAGGTGTTCCCTGCCTTTATCAGCCCACAGGCAGCTCTTGTTGAAGGAGCCAGCAAGAAACCAAGCCCAGTCTCTGCCTTCCTCACAGATACTCCAAGTCCTGGAAAAGCAAAGCAAAACGAGGACCTCCCACGAACAGCCAGCTAGTGGAAAAGGGCAGTATCTCTTACATGTCTCACAAGGAGGCAACGTGCCCAAAAAAGTGACCAGCACAAGGTACAGATCCTCTCTAAAGCTGTGGCTGCAGCCTCAGGGGCACTGGTGCCAGGAGACAGAGCCAAGACATGCATTAAACAATTCACAGCCCTGACCAGACCAGAATTCAATGGAATTGAGAAGGTGCTGACCAATCAGGTCCCCTGGTAGGGCTCCGCCCCCAAGGCCCGCTGGCCAAGCCACACCACCACAGCTCTAGCGCCACGAGCTCTGTTAGCCTCTGCTGGACTCAGATGGAAAGGCCCCACCCTGCCTCCTGGCTTCCAGACCACAGGGATCCAAAGGTCAAGAAAGAAGTGCCAGATATGCCTGCCCGTCCCCCCTCAGGAGGTGTCAACTGTTCTGCCAGCCTGACTTGCGACACACAACGCCCCACGTCATGTCAGTGGAAGCCAGGCTGGGGAGCAGGGAGAGAAGAACTGGGCGAGGGACACAAATAGGGAAACCAACAGGGGAGCACCAACCCCAATTCTGGCCACACCAGAGGCAACAGGGACGACTATGTCACAGGGAGCAAAACCAGCTGCCCCTCTGCTTCCCACACCAGTTACCCCAGTTACTGCAATATGAACGGGAGGGGCGGCCACCCAGAGCCAGGCCCAGGGACGTACCACACATGAGAGCGGAGGCTCCCACGCATGGCCAGCAGCTCCATCTGGCTCCGGCTCCACGGCCAGCGCTGGCCAGACTCTAGCCGACACATCTTGAGGGACTTGGCCCGCTCTTCTTCACCTCCTCGGCTGCAGCAAAGCTGATCCCTCCTCTTTATTCCTGTTCCAGATCCAACACCCACAGCCACCCCTTGCTCCATCAGTGCTGGAGGGCCTGAGACTTGTCAGATGCCTTGAGGGAAGAGACACCGGACGCTTCCAGACAGCCCTGGATCCCTCAGCCAGTGAGGATGGCAGGCTGCTCGAGCCAATCCACAGGCTGAGTTCGGACGGGATGAAAAGTGAGACACTGTGCGGCAGAGTTGGCCAGCCTTCCCTGGAGAGACACGAGCAGAGAGGTGGGACCCCACAGTTGCCTCCTGATGTTAGCCAAGAGCATCATAAAATTACGCAGCGCCCTTCCTCTTTTTATCTTTAGACCCCAGACAAATCTGGTCTTGGCTAATTCCAACCAGCCCTATTGGCCCAGAACGTTCCAGGAATCAACTTGATAGGGGAGAGATTTCCTGGTGACATGGCAAGCGCCTCGAGTCTGCTTTCTGAATTGTCCCGGTAGCGCGACAGACCTCCCCGTGCTGCAGGCCGTCATCATTTTTAATCACCACTGCTATTATCATCAAGTGCGGCAGAGAAAAAGCATCTCCACACCAACTGCCTACAGAGGCTCCGCAGCGGCTCACTGGGCTGGGGCTTGTTTAAAGGCGAAGGCAGTAAGAGCCTGGAGGAAGGGAGTGGTCCTCACCTCCCCCAGAAAGAACACAGGGAAAGGGCCCCAAAGTCTACAGCCCGTACCATAGTGTAAACTCGACCAGAGCCCTAGACTAAGGTCAGCAGGGCCAACGGCGTCTCGAGTAAGAAAGGACGTCCTCTGAGATGACACAGGGAGGAGGAGTCCCCGGTCCCAGGCAGGGCCCCAGGACCTTGACGGGTTAAACCCAGAATCTCAGGGTCGGTACTGGGGGCCGGGGGGAGTTTCTGGTCAGTAACTGCGGGACGCCCGCCGGACCCGCCAGCTGCCACGCCCAGCAGCCCCGCAGCTGTCCCCCACACATGCTAGCAGCCCGGTCGCCTGGACTGGCTGCCCTTCCCCAGGTCTCTGCTGGTTGCTACGCCCATTCACAGAAAGGCCAGGGGTGAGGAGAGCAACTGTTTTGGAGATTCTGAATGAAGAAGTTGCAGGTTTCCTCACCGAATACAGAAAACGGTCTTCATGGGAAAATAAGGGGTTTAGGGAAGATGAGAAGGGGGTAGCCCACACCTGACTTACCTGGGAGACAGGGAAGGGGTTAAATCCTAGTTTCCAGGCTGCATCTGGTTTCCATTACGCAGCCTGGTGATGAGTCACTGACAGGACTGGGATCCTATCACATCGATCAGCACGGTGGGTCACAGAACCACACAGAGCCGTTGGTGGCTTCGCCACACCTATGAGAGGGAGAAGGCACGCAGGCAGCCCACCGTGCCTATGCCACGCGGCACGACACGCTCAGGCGCCACCCAACCCTCCTGAGGACGGCTGCCACCTCTGCCCACTCAAGGCAGATTTCCAGGGACCCCAAATGGGGATGAGAGCAGGGAGCAGACACGGCTCCCGGGTGTGGGAGCTGAGTTTGCCCTCGTCTACTCTAAAGAAAGTCAAAGGGAGGAGGAGGAAAGGGTGGAGGAAGGCAGGGCAGATGAGGGGTCCAAAAGAAGGAAGACAGAGGTCAAGAAGACATCCTTGGGCAAAGCAAGGCAAACAGAAAACCCAGAAGACGTACCGAAGGCTGGTCTCTGCCTTGGGTCATACCGTGCCTTCAGCCACATCACACGCCCCGTCTCTCCTCATCCAAACTCCAAATCCACTGAGAACTATCAGCCCCTCCCACGTCAGTACCCTCATCCATATGACCTCTGACTCCATTAGCATCTGAAATAGGGGAAGGAACGCTCAGCAGCCCCGAGTCAGACACCGGCGCACAGGTGCACGGGCACGTGCACACACGCCCGCTCGCCCTTCCGGAGCGAAAGGCCCCTCAGAGATGTCTCGCCCTCTAGGTTCCGATTCTCTGATAGAAGTACTGCTCTCCACAGGGGAGGGCAGACACGTTTGATAAGAACTGCTTAGCACAATGCTATATATAGTCTAGGTTCCAACCAGTCTAGAGATTTGGAGCTAGAACTTGGCAGAGAACCATGCTAGATGCTGGCAAGGACCGGCACCCCCCCAGCCAGCCAACTAGGAGCCTCACCTCCCTGCTGGGGGCAGGGAGGGCAAACAGAGCCCTTCCATTTGGACCAGTAACACTCTGCACTGAGGGACACAGGCTTTTGGCTCCATTTTAGGGAAAATCGACTTCTCCTAAATGTGAGGGGGACGTGCAGGGGCTGAACACTGAGTTCTAGCATCTCTGCAGCTTCTGGCAGCATGAGAAAATCGATCTAGTCCTCTCTTCTGGAGGACCAAGGGTGGGGGAGTGCGGGAACAGAATGGAGAAGGCGCAGCAGCTGGCTGGGTTCAATAAACATCTACCACTTCCGATGTTCGAAGGAATGAAAGAATGCAGACAAATACTTACTGCGCAGAGCCAGGCTGCCACGCATCTCTTTTGTTGTTGTTGTTGTTGTTCCAAATAAACGCAAATGGGCACACATTATCCCACAGTAAGATGGCTGTTTTCTCCATTCCACACCATCCTTAGCTGAGCCGAGTCTTCAAGAGGTTGTCACTTGCTCATGGAGCTAAACTCCTCTGAGCCCTCTGTGGGGAAGAAGCAAAAGAAGCTAAGTGGGCTCAGCTCCCGGGGTCAACCTCAAGCAATTAATTGTGCAGGCTCCAATCAGGGGTCTATCTGGGGTTATGATGTGGCCCTGGAACCATGGCCCTCAGCTCCTGCTCACCATCCAGCGACAGAAGCAAGACAGTGCTTGGCCCATCGTCCTGGAGAAAGGCCAGTGTCAGAGGTACAGGGTCTTGTCAAAGAGGGTTCGTCTGTCAGCTCTTTCAGAAAACCACCCTGAGGGACAACAGAGCTCTCTGAAGTACAGAATCTAGGCTCTCATCATATGCACAGCGTCTGGACAAAGAAATGGGGGACTCAGGGGATTCAACACCCACATATATATAATGTTTTTAGGTCAAGTTGCTCTGTACTCAGACTCAAAAAGACATGACGCCAAGGGGCTGGTGCTGCCTGTGTGCTCTGGGTGGGGACGGGTGGTTCCCATCCCTCTCCCCGGCCAACTGTCTGCTGTGACCTCGGTCAAGTCTTCCTGCTCCCTCAGACTCCCAAGGGCCCAAAGCCACTCCTTCCAGAAATCCCCACTGAGTCACACCAGGAGGTCTCTGGGGAAAGGAAGAGGTGCTCGGTGGCAAATGTCAGTGCTAGCATCATCTATGGGAAAGCATGAAACGGAAAAATGGCAGATAGGAAAAGGAGGCAGGGAGCTCCTAGGCCGGGCTGTCCCTCAATCTCCACCCACCCCTCCTCTGCCCTGAGACACTGAGCCGAGAGGAGAGAAAGGGAAGCCAGATGTGGGGGATAACGGTTTGGCCACAATTCATGGCCGCGGAGGTCCATGTTCTCTCTTGCTCCCAGGTAGGCACGGTAGGGCGGAGCCTGGCGGGAGGGCGGGGCCTGGGGGAACGTCACGCGGACACAGCGCAATGCAGCGCAATGCCCCGCAATGCAGCGCCATGCTACAGATTCGAGAAAAGCCTAGAACCCTGAGCCGCCATGATGATGCGACACGCTGGTCAGGAACTCAAGGTCCACAATTTCGCCTAGGAAGGAAGTGAGGAAGGTGAAGGGGAGAGGAGAAGCTTTGATTTGGAGCCCCAGAAACGGGGAGGCTGAAGCAAGCTGCCCAGAAGCTGGGCTTCAGCTTAAGGCCGGAGATGAGTATCCACCATCTTCACATGATGCCAGCCAAGGAAACCTAAGACGCCACGTCCCCATGACAGGCGCCTGCTCACGGCGTCCCGGAGCACTCCTACTAGGCCCGCCCCTACCCCAAGACGCCCGCCTTCCGTCCAAGGCAATGAACCACAGTGAGGAATGCCCAAGGGCCCTGGTACATTCGTTTGGGAGTAGGGAGGGGCGCTCAAGGAGTGACTCTGTCAAGCTCATCTAAAAATACAAACAGCTGCATTCTCTTTTCAGATTCTAAAATTAAAGGGTCCACAGAACCCCGGTGAGTTACCTGGTGTCACCACCCCCGCACCCCGAACCTGATGTCCAGCAGCAGGCTTCTTGCTGCCAAGCCCTTCCTGAAAATGACCCTAGCCTAAGGGTCAGCTCTGAGCCCCGACAAGCTGTTTTTGCTTTCATGTTGACAGAATGTCCTGGCCACTCAGCTGAGCGCTCCATCTCCCTGCTCCCAACACACTGAGTCATCATCCAGAGAGGAAAAAAACAACAAAGCAGCCGTCACCAGGGTCCCCACTGCCGTCGGCTGACGACTCATGGGTT
Source organism: Mormoops blainvillei (assembly GCA_004026545.1). Classification (NCBI taxonomy): domain Eukaryota; kingdom Metazoa; phylum Chordata; class Mammalia; order Chiroptera; family Mormoopidae; genus Mormoops; species Mormoops blainvillei. The sequence continues at coordinate 22,474 of PVJD01006503.1, forward strand.
GTCGTCACTCTCCCTGCTGCAGCCCCAGAATTGATGACGAGGGGCTTCAAGGTGCCCAGCTCCCCTCCCACGGGATGCACAGTGTCAGGAAGCAGGCAGCCACTGCTGCCAGGAGAGAAGGGAAACTAACCTGGCATCAAAAGGCTCCCAGGAAGGTGCCCCGTTAACCCTCGCTCTGCCACCACCAGTGCTCACAGCTACAGCTCTGTTCCCATAGCGTCTTCCTGATGCAGAAGTTAAAGGCATTTTCTCTAGGTAGGGGAAAGACGCACCTGGCAGGCTTCAGGTGCGTGCTGCCCGGTGACGTCCTCCCCTGCCCCTGCTTCTGAAACCACTGAAGGCGTACAAGCTCCCTTCTCCCCCGTGTCTTCTCGAGTTAAACCAACTGCTGTGTCCCCCCCTTAAGCCCCTGAAAAACAACTGGGCAGGGGAAGGGAGCCACACTTTCTGCTGGGAACCTATTTGCTTGGTAATATATTAGGCACTTCTGTGTAGTAGGTTATAGTGGCTCCTGCTCACTGACGGAGGACACTAAGACTTAGAAACATAAAATAATTTGTCCAAAGCTACCCAGCGAAGACGAGGCGGGGTCAAGAGGCAAACATACGTCTATCCAAGTGCAATGCCCCACTCCTTGCCTTCTACAGTCTCCACGGACTTCTGGATTCTAGTGCTTATTTCGGCTCTGAAGATACTACGACCCATCCTGTCTCTACATCCTCTTCCAGAAGGAAAGCAACCACGATAACTGAAGTCTGACAATCCATCTAGTTCAGCTGCAAAAGAGTCAGCATCACGAGTGAAACTGGCCACAAAGGAAACGGAAAAGTTAATGAGGTAGCATTAAGTTAGTGAGGTGGCATGGGATACCTAAGTGACCCAGGCCTTGGGTGCAAGAAGATCGGCCACCCAAATTCCCACGGTGCATTAGGGACTTACAGAATTCCTTAAATAGACACGTTTTGGGGATCTACCTCATTAAGAGGCAGTTTGCAGACACCAAGGATTGAGAGAGGAAAAAAATGTCAAGGCTTTGACAAACCAGGGTTCTAACCATGATCAAAGCACATACCAGCCACGGAGCTCTCCTCACGAGGCCACAATAAGGAATAAAGGAAATAATGGCTGTGGAAGAGCTTGATGTGGTGGTGCCTGGCAGACAGAAGGCACCCACTAGGTGTGTATTTTCCTTCTCTCCCTAGCCTCTTGGAGCTCACAATCTAATGGGTGACATAAGATTTTAACAGGTGACATGAGATTCATACACAGAAAAACAATAACACAACTAAAGTAGCATAAAGGAGGGAAGGTACACACAGAGCTTGGCCGAAGGGGGCAGGGTGGTAACGAGGACCTCTCCTGGTGGAGGGAAGCAGGAGAGGCCCGGGAGGACAGTGGCTCTGCCGCAGGTGGGTGCCACGGAGAACACACTAGTGAAAGCAGAGGGATGGGAAAAGCAGGAACAAGTCAGTCGCCTGGCTTTGCTAGAATACACAGGCCATCTAGGGAAACTCAGAGAGGCAAGGCTGTACGGGAACCGAGGCTAGTTACAGACAGCCTTCCGCAGCGTGCCAAAGGGAAGGGGTTTTATTCTGGAAATGATGAGAAACCATTTTAAATTTCTGGGCAAGGAAGACAAGATGGCCGCTGCACGCACAAGGCCTGGAGAGGAGAGGGACGGGCAGCAGGGAGCCTCACTGCTGGACTACAGCTGGAGCCTCGGCCCCGGCAGAGCCATGAGGGCAGGCGGAGAAGAAACACGGTAGAGAGGCAGGGCCATCCGAACAGGTCCCCGAGGCTGCCATGGACCCCCCCCCTGTCCCTGTGGGGACACTGCAGGAGGCAGACCTACTTGGGGAACACCAACCACAGACCCGACACATCTGAGATGAGCTGCCACGTCTCTGCCTCCACTCTCCCCCTCAAAATTCAGCTTTTCACGGAACTGCTGTGAGCCTCAGGCTGAGGGCAGGAGAGACCCAGGCCTTCAGTGAGCAGTGCCCAAGCTGTGGCAAAGTCGGGCCCCACGTAGTGAAACCCCGACCCAGGGCTGTGTCTGAGGGTGGGACTGGGCGGTCCTACCCCTGGGGCCACCCTCACTGCGGCAGTCACTACTGTGCCCGCCTCTGCTGCGCATTTACCCCCCCCAACTCCTCCGTCATAGCCCCCGCCCCCCGCCCACTCTGCGGAACGGCACAGCAAGACCAGAAAAACCAACGCTACCCTGTTAGAGACCAGCAGAAATACCTCCAAAATGGCAGCCTTGGGATAAAAGGAGTCCGAAAATATCAACCCACTGAAGGAAAGGAAAGCCAGGGACGTGGGCAGTCAACTGTCAACCACCTCCCAACTGGGCCCCCCACCCCAAACCCTTCCTCACTCTCTCAGATGTCACATATTGCCCTTCAGAAACTTCGTCTCAAGAGCCAGAAAGCGTAAGAGGGAGAGAAGAGCATCACCCCACCCCCCGAGAGGTCCTGGAGGCCAGAGGTGACACCTGGCATTCAGAAGGACATTCTACTTTCTATACCCTAGTCCCTTTCTGTCTTCAAACCACCAACTGGACAAGAGCTAGCCCTCCAGAAGACTGAAATCTGTTACTGCTACGCCATAAGACCCTCCCCAGCTCTGTGGGCCCCAGGGAGCCAGGCGGCAGGGTTGCAAGGAAAGGCCAAGAGAGTGCAGCCGTGCCCTGCGTTATGTAAGAAGAAGGGCAGGGCTGCCCTAGGCCGGAGACCCCAGAGCGCACTGCGCTCCCAGATGCGCAGTCACGGGCGGGAGCCACTGCGCACAGTTCAGGGCTTGGAAACCCCCTCCCCACAAACATGAGACCTGCACTGAGGATGGGATGGCGAGCCAAGACCCTGATTTTTCCACGTCCCCTACCCCCAACCAGAGGCGCACAGCCTGCTGTCCTAGTTTTGCTCTCACTCTCGTCACTCCCCAGAATGACAAGCCTTTCTGACCTGGGACCTCCCAAACCTCTCATGGCCCAGTGGCTCTCCCTGAAACCCCACCAAATACGCAGTTACGGAGCAACGTCCTGGGGTCGGTTCCCATCCTCACCTTTCCAAGCGCCAGGGAGCAGCAGCTTCCAGAAGGCAGGTCCTTCCCATACTGGGCTCAGCTCTGGACAGCCCCAGACGTCAATGCAAATCTCTTGTCCCCTGGGAGTAGCCCAGAGTCAGCAGGAAGCCCAGGGTGGTGGCGACAGCAGCAGCAGCAGCTCTGCCCTACCTTGCCCGTGCGTTTCCAGGGGAGCCAAGAATTATTTTGCCGCAACACTGAGGTGTGGCTAATTGGAAAATTCCCTTTCTGACACCAAACTAAACGACAAATATTTTCTTCCAGTTTGGCCAACCCTCTGCACGCCCATCTCCCCAACCCTTTCCCCTCCGAAAAGTTTGGGGTTTCCTAAGCTCCTCTTCCTTAGAGTGCATGAAGTAAAAAAATGCACAGGAAGAGGCTTCCACTGGTCCATCAAAAGCAGGCACACAGGAACATACGCACACCCCTAAAGAGATTTTTAGAAAGCTGCTGGGCTTCTCCCCCCTCCCCTTTAAGCAAGTGAAATGCAAATTCAGATTTGATACCTTGCCCTCAGCCAATCAAAAAAAGGTTTTCACCTGCCATGGGCCAATCCACCAATCAGAGGAAGTGTCTGGAGTGAGAACCCTCCCCTGGCCAATGGAAGGCCAGCTCAGTCACTTAGTTAATGATGCAGCAGTACAAGGAAGGCCATCACATGTGAACTGGAAGGGTGCCAACATGGAGACACAGAGAGCGCAAGGTAAACAACTTTCCAACGCCAAAAGGATGACATTTAATCTCCAAATGCTAGCTTCCCTTCTCAGCTCATCCGTAAGCCCTCTCAGCTGGCCCCACAGACCCTGGGAGCCTCACTACCTGTCCCCCTGGAGCTCCTAACAAGATGCAACAGTGACTGCGTCACCATTCCCCACTCTTCTCAACTACGCAGTGACAAACCTACAAGCTTTACCCCACTTCTCCCAGCCCACGCCCTGTCCTGCCCACCTGCTCCCTACCGGCCCCCGATTCCCGGGGCCGGGCATGTCAGTGAGGCAGCCTTGGGAAACTGTGCTCCGGCCTTCCTCTCAGCACCTCTCCTCCCTGCTCCCTACCTTCCACCTGAGAACTGCATGGACAGACAGACAGATGCTGACACTTAACCTGGAAAACCAGTGTGCATGTCTGTCCAATAGAAAGAAACGAGGGTAAAGACTGGGAGGTCAGATGGGACGCCGGGGACAGCTTGCTCCTCTCTCCTCTTCCCTGGTCAGGCTTGAGCAGCTGACACTAAGGGAAAAGAAATTAAAGTGGAAAAAAAGCCCTCCCTCAAAGAAAAAAATAGCAAAAAGTGAGAAAGAAGGTGAGAAAGACAGAGCGCCCACATACGCAGAGACATCGCCCCCGATCCCAGCAAATACGTACGTGGGGGAAGAAGGGGGTTACGCCATCAAGTCCTGAAGCCCATCGGACCACCCATCGTTGCCTGCGCAGACCCAAAGCTCGGCCCAGCTGTAAGGTGTCGCAGTCCCGAATGTTCCAGAAATTGGTCCCGTTAAGCCTTCCACCATTGCCCCACAACCTCTTGCTCCCACCCCTGCCCCCACCACCACCCCACCTCCTCCCCACGGGAACCGCCCGTGCCACCTTGCGTGTCATCTCCTGAGCCTAGGCTACCCAGAGGCCTCCAGCCCCCAACAGATTTCTGAACGCTTGGCAAGTGAGCTGGCAGAACCTGGTGCTCGGTGTTGCTATGACTTGTTTCTTGATTTCTCTCTCTGCTGCAGCACGGCTGTTGCTAGCAGACCTATCGACAGAGCGCTCTCTCTCTCTCCCTCTCCCTCTCTCTCTCTGAGCTCTGTGACGCAGATCTAAATTCTCCAGTCTGCTCCTTGTGTTGCAAGAGCAGAACTGCAGCTTTTCCCCTGGAGAGCCTGAGGGCAGTGCCAAGGCTGGTCAAACAAGGCAAAAAAAAGTTGGGCCTACACTTGCTCCCTGGTCACACTTTTCGGTCCAATTTTTACCCTGCACCTCACTTCTCTGGGGCATGAAGGGCCTGGTCCCTGCAGGCTCACACCTTCCCCGAGGGCTGCCCAGCCACAGGACTAGCTTAACTCTTTGAGTGACAGGGCCCACAAGGCAGACAGGGCTGTCCCATACTAAATGCCCGGTCATCTTTGCTTGAGCCATGTCAGCTTCTCCCGGCTGGAAGAAATACATGGTCCTCACCCTGAGACCACCGTTCCGTTAACTCTTTCTGCCACAGAGAAGTCCAAATTTACAGCCGTAGCTGATTTTTTGTTGCTTTCTGCTTTTTTGGCCACCAACCAGGACCTTTTTCTCCCTGGAATTTCCTAGAGACAAAAAGTGTAATTAAAACACTGCCTGCTTATCCCGTGAGTGGGACCCCTCTACTGGGGCAGGAACTGAAGAAATCAAATTGAACTGCAGCCTGAGGAACAGATAGCAAAACCATCTGGATCCCCATTCTTCCCGAGCTCAGAATTTCAAGGCCTAGGTGGATATGCCCGATCACTTCTCAAAAGGCACTTGGGCCACACGTAGTCCCAGGGATCCACGGTGCTGAGTCATTTGTTCCCAAGAAGATCCTCCGACAACATGAAAAGCAACAAAACAGAGCAGCAACCAAGCCTGGACCTTCAGTGGCCAGCGACTTGGTTCTTCTCTCTGGGGTGGGCAGCCAAGTGAGATCGGGATCCACCAGCCCACCACCACTGCCCCTGCGATGGCAGTGCTTGGGCATCTACACACCTGGACACGCTCTCACGGGGCCGGTGCGGGGTGTCCCACCAATGCTCTGGAGACTGCCTCAGACTGTTTTTTGGATACTGACAGGTCTCCATTGCAGCAAAGCATGTAGCTCTCAACGTTTTTCTGCCCCCAGACCCAGAAATGTTTCAAGAACAGCTCCGATGATATCACTGGACGCTGTATACCTAGACAGACCCAGGGCGTCTTGGGTCCCACACCGCTACATCCAAAGAAGGCAGACCGAAAAGGGTTTCTGACAACCAGTTGCACCGTATGAGCCTAGGCCTGACCGGAAGTGAGACAGATACTCAGGTCCCAGGGCAGCTGACTCATAAAGTATCACATCAAGTATCTTACAACAACCAGGAAGATGGCTTGAGAAAGAAAGGCCAGGCAGCCACCTTATCCCATATCCTGCTTCCCCAGCAGCCTTCTTTAAGCAACGACTCTGGGCCAAGCTTTCACTACTCTGCAGAAAGAAGACCACTTGGAAGACAACCATGGCACTCCATGGTTTTAAAGGAAGCCCAGAGCATCTGTGCCAGGCTCCCAGCAGGGGGGAAAGTGCTTCAAATTCACACCTTCTGGGCTCCAGGGTAGAGCATGCCAATAAAGAAGTCACCTACTGGTCTGATGACCAAAGGAATGTGGCCTTGATGGCACTAAAGCAAGTCCCCCGGAATGGTCCTCTGCCTACTTAAATACTATTTGCCATAGTTTCCTTTTCCATGGAAGAAAAACATGCCTAAGTTCATGTCAGGACATTCCTGATTTATCCAAGAGCCCAGGATCAAATAAACAAAGGGCTCTGAGCTCTGCCAGGGAGCCTCCTGCTTCGGGACGGAGAAGCGGAGGGAAACGGGGCTCAGCACGGAGCTGGCCCATCACCCGGTGAGTCTGGCGAGTGACGCGGCTGCTCACTGCCATGGCAATGGGGTGTCATGGGTGAGTGGAAGTGAGAGAAAAGAGGCAAATAAGTCATGAGAGACAGAGCAGGAGCAAGTTTGGGTCAGAGGAGGGCCATACACAGCCACAGAAGTTGCAAGAAGCTGACTGTGGTCACTGAGCTTGAGTAAATGCGAAGGAAGTTCCCCATCTCTGGGGCTCAGCTGGGATCAACTCTTGACTTGAAAAGCATTAGGACAGCACTATATCTGCAAAGGTTTTGTTTGATTTCACTTTTCATCTAAGTCCTTTCTTCTTCCCACGACCCCATCGCTGCTCTTACAATTTTACTAGGTAGGACTGAAACAGTCATTTTAGGTGCCTCTGCCCAATTGTAGCTCTTTCTTCTAATTAACCTGATTCCGCGTGGCACCAAGCACAGAAAAACCCAAATGGGATGACCAGGAAACAGAAACGAATTTGGTTCCAAAAACAGGGGAGGATGTTTACTTAGCAAGCACGCTTGAGCCTACAAGGAAGCAGTTTTACAGGGTATTGCAGGTGGTGTTTGATTTTTGGGGTAAAGATAATTTCTGAGCGAAGAGAAGGTGCTGGCTCCTTCTGTCCACACTCTGGGGCCTGTGGAGGCTGGGCCAGGGCAAACTTGAAAAGGCAGGGCTTCCATTCAAACCCAGCAGGTCACTGGCTCTCTTCGGCTTCTCCGCAGCTCCAGGCCTCGGAAACTAGACCCGCTCTCCCAAAACCATGAGCTCTCCATGGCCTCTGACGGATCTGGGTCAAAACTTTGCAATGCCAAAGATGAAGAATTTTTTTTCTTTAAAGGGAATGAGCTGAACTTTTACCCAGCCCTTGGCCCGGGTTTGGAATGCAAGCACCCTGTAATCGCCGCAAGCTCCCGTTCCGCAGGCGTCGGCCAGGAAAGCAGGCTCGGTGCAGGCCTCCGTGTCCTCTCAGTCCCTCGCTAGGACCTGCTCCACAGGGACGGGGTCTTTAGTCAGGAAAGAAACTCCTTCTCTCGAGGCAGGGGAGTCGTGTACGGGACTGAGCCCACACTCCACACAGTATCTTGGGCTACAGGGGGCGTTCTAGATAGATTAGGCAGCGACCCGGTCTCAGGAGGAACTGAGAGGCCCACGTCCGCAGGGATATGGTGTTTCTGTTCACCACCTGGAGGGGACAGGTGAGCACTCAGGAAATCATTTATGAAGTTCTCACTGGGCACTAGGCCAACATGCGGCATGAAAGTAAATGACACGGGCCACCATCTCAAGACATACCCGCTCTAGTTGAAGACCCTAAAAGCATTCCCAAATTTGCATTTTTGATATTTCAAAAATCTGCTCCTTAAGGGCTGAGATTTCATCTTCCCATTGAAATATATTAAAATTATTGTTTGGGTTCCCAGGGTAGCCCACGAAAGCCTATTTTAGCCATGTCAGGAAGTCGCAAACTCAAAGGCCTATGGGCTGCCAGGTGGGTAATAAAATGCAAAGCCCTTGGGGGGAGGGGCAGGGATGAGCCAAGCAGGAGGAATGGCCTCTCCTCACCGGCAGGCCGCCCCTACCCAGCCCTGCCTGCTGGGGGCCGGCTGGGAATGGGGACCACAAGAGGCCAGGTCATTCCGTTTTTCAGGAGAAGGCAAAACCCAGATTTATTATATTAAACTCTTGATTTTTAAACATCATGCAAAATTTTGAAAGCGAAAACATACCTACAGACCTTCTAGTTTTTTTCTCTGCAGTAATGAGTCTAAAATATAATACGTCTCCAATGACAAATATAAGAGCAGGCACTGCCAGAGTGAGAATTTAAATAAAATGAAGAAACAGCGAAGAATATAACGGAAGAGAAAACTCTGCCTCACAGAGGCAGCCCCTGGGGGGAACAATGACACAGGAAAATGAGGGGACCCTCAACCTTCGGCTCAGTGCTGGTCAACCTGCTCTATGGCGAGGGCTGCCTCAGAATCCTTTTTAAATATACATGATACCATATAAAGCACTAGTATCTGTGCCCAGCCTGACCTCGTGGGAGGACAAGAGTCTCCCATTTGAGAGGTACTGCCCTGGACATGCTCAAAGGGTCTGTTCAGGGCTTTGTGGATAAAACTGGAAGGGATTGCTGCACCCCAGCTGCCCATCCACTGCACAGGGCCCTCCACGAAGCCCACTACAACAAGGCGTGGTGTGGTCTAGCCTCTCCTTGACCCAATAACTCCCATGCCACCTTTGGAGGTCTCACAGCTGGAACGTAAGTGAAATTTCTCTCTAGGTCACTGTCTACTAACCCTCAGGTCTTAGCTCTGTCTCTGGCGCCCACAGAACAAGCCTACTCCCCCAAAGGCTTTCAGATATTTTAGGATAACTTTTACAACCACCAGTTTTCAGGCAAACAAGGAGGTACAAAAAGGGAAATGAAAAAGGACGTAGGGGGCGGGGGAAAGCCGGGGAGAAATATTCTTAAAATAGTTAATCAAAAATTAACAAGCCCAAGGAAAAGAGGAAGAGACATATATATTACGTATTCATGAGAAGGAGGCACCCGTGGCGGAATAAACAGCTGAGTGAGGCAGGACCTGTGAAAGGAAGGGCCCGGGGTCCACACACCCAGGAGGAGAACCAGAACCCTGGGGCTAGGCAGTTCCCAAGGCCAGCCACCAGGCTGTGCCCGTGGTCTAGGGCCGGCTGCTTAAAACCTGGAATTGGGAGAAGAAAACTGCACACAACCCAGAATTCATGTATGGGGCTTTCTTCTGGCCATTTTGGGGGAATGCGTTTGTTTTTTAAATAAATTTTATGGATTCTTTATGTACTCTGCAGACAGATCTACTTGCCAGCTACTGGTGCGGCCTGCCTCCTCTCCACTCTGCTTTTCTCTTTTTTATTGATGTCTTCTGGTGATCAACAGTTCCTCATTGCAGTGTCAGCCAACTTATCAATCTTTCCCTCCACAACTAGCGCTTTTGGTGTCTTCTTTAAAAAAATGTATGGCCACCCAAGGTTATGGGGATGTTCTATGCTATCTTGTGTATAAAGTTTTATTTTGTCTTAACTTGCAGTTAAATTGATGGTCTCTCTGGAATTTATTTTTGTGGGTGACGTGAGGCAGTGGTCAAGATTCATTTCTTCACTTGTGGATATCCACTGTCCCAGCAGCACTGCTTATTAAAATGACTGTCCATTTCCTGCTGCTCAGCCGTGGCCCCTCCGTCATAAATCAGGTGTCCTGATACGTATGGGTCTGTTTCTAGGCTCCCTGTTCCGTTCCTTTGGTCAGAAATAAGATAGACAAATAGGTCTATTATAGAACACTAATCTTAAATTGGGTGATTTAACATGAGGATTTATCTACACGTACAGTTTAAGAAAATATAAATCAAAGAGCCAGTTTTGCAAAATGAGTTCATTGTGGACTGAAATAGTCTGAATAGAGAGCTCTAGCCCAGGCCTCTCGGAAAGACTAGAATGAGCAGGAATAAACCAAGAAAAAGCAACTCAAGCTAAGGAACGCGTAGCAAGAAAAAGGAAAGGGGCAGAGGTAAAAATCAGCCTTGTTTGTTGTAGACAGTTAACACAGTGACCAAGAGGACAGACTCACACTGAGCAAAACACAACCTGCATCCAATTCCTGAGTGTACACTGTCTGGCTACGTGACAACGGACAAGTTAACTGGGGCTTTCTGAGCCTCAGTTTCCTAATCTGCAAAATGGGGGTACCTTCCTCATTGAGTTGTGCAGATTAAATAGGTTACTTGATGTACGTATGCCACCTAGCACAGGGCCTAGCACTGTAACCACTCAAAACATGCTGGTGCAGCCTCATCGGAGTTCCTGATCCCACGGAGAACAAGCGGACTACTGCAGCAATCTTGCGGGGCACCAAGCATCAAGTGAGTACGTGCTGCTGCACAAAGGTAGTACATGTGGGGGTTAAAAACTCAGACTCCAAAATGAGACAGGTTTGAATCTAAATTCAGGCACAGCCTCTTTACTAGTTACACAGATTTGAATAACTTATTTGATCTAAGTTTCTGGTTTCAGCTTCCTCCATTCTTCCTAGGAGTCTTCTTGCCGAGGATGCTGCGAGATACAGAAGCATCCAGCACAATGCCCAGTACAAAGTAAATGCTTCACTGATGCCAGCTTTCACCATGACGACGACAACGATGGACAACAATGATTTCGTGCTTGGTACCCTACCAGGCACTGGAAGAAAAGGCCTCCTAACACCTGGAAGAACTTACAGTACCTGGTATTCCTGATCTCCATCCAAGCACTGACCGGACCCAGCCACACCAAGCTTCATATGGACAAGCCTCAGCAGACAAGACCAAGGGTGTTTGGATGGTAGGCCCAAGACAGAGGAGGAGCTTGGAGAAAAAGGTTAGAGGCGCCAAGTGAAAGCCAGACTGCTGGGTCAGTTAAACACTCAGTAGAAAGAAGAAACAAAAACACAGAATCTACAGATACATATAACCAGAACAAGTCTGAAAGTGTACTGGGTCGAGGGGGTCAGAATTGTGACTCACAGATTAAAACTCTGATTGTATTCATGGGGAGAAGGTTCCTGAAGAACAGTGCCGTCAATAGCTTCAATCGACAACAAGGACCATGAAATGGTCAGCTTGAAAGGCCGTAGCTCGTCAGTCTCCTGGAACACCTACCCCAGGGCCACTGAGTTTGTCCCATCAAGCGCCCAACCCATGGGACCACGGCATGTATACCCAGGTTGCTGAGCTGAAATGAAACAGGGCCGAGCAGTGACAACAAACACTCCAAGGACACAATGCAGCGCCACATGCCAAGTGGAAATCTAAGAGACAAGGGCTGGGACAGCCTGTGCTGGAGGGCAGGTCCTGGCAAAGGTAGATGCAGATGCAGACACGGAATGCCGCCTCAGATGGGGCGCTGGGGCCGGACGGCGGACAGTACGCGGCCTGGCAGACGCTGGCCCTGAGCACACGGGACTCCCATGACTGCAGGGCGAGGGAAGGGGAGTGGAGGCCAAGTCAAGTCCTGAATTCTCGGCACAAATGGAAATGAACCCCAGCACCTACAGAGACTCAGCACGGGATATGCCCAAGGGCGGTACAGTGACGGTACAGTGATGGGCATGCCTGCCTGGGGGTGGTAAGGTCAGGCCTGGGATGGGCTGATTGTAAGCTGAGTCAGTCTGCCACTGAAGCCAAAAATCCAGGTTCCAAAGTGTCCTGCCCAAGCTAGCTCCACTCGCCTCCTGGGAAAGTGAAAGGGGCCAAAATGTCTATCTTGTCCTTGGCCCCTGGTCATTAAATCTGAGCTCCTGCCCCAGCAGAAGTTAGCTTCGAGCAGAACCCAGGCTGCAAGGAGACTGGCACCTGCTATTCTCATGACGGGCTGGGGCTCAGGGAAACACGGTCCTCCGCCAGCCAAAGCCCCGGGACCAGCAGCTTCTAGCGCTGCCCACGACGCAGAGGGACAAAGTCTTCCTGGGACCTGGGGAGTAAGCCAACGTGCCTCTTGGCAGGCTGCTTTTGAAATCCTGGCCTTGTCAACGGGTGGAAATAATTTCCAGAGAGATGGAGTGTGGCTGGGCCATGTGAGTCGGACTGAGGAGAGCTCTACACCACCCTTGCACGGTGAAATCTGCGGTCTATGCCAAAGGCCAGACATGGCCGGGTAGGGGGTACTGAGGGCTCCTGCCATTCACCCTCCAGGCACGGGCTGGAACCCTCAGATGTTACTGCTGCTCTTGGGGTTCTTGTTCCTCATCACGGAGTACAGCTCTGGCCAGGAGATGTTTCTAGGGCACACAGAACCTGGGCAACTGATGACTCATGGGCTGTACTGACCTCTGTGTGACCACATGAGCTTACACCATGTGACTCAAAATGGAGTTTGTTTCCTGCCTCGGAACAAACTACTGCTTTGCTTAGCTGAGTCAGATCTAGACAGTAAGAGTCTCAAACAGAAGTAGGACAGGGGCTTCCCCAAACAACCCTGACTTGAGCTTTAATTTCCACACTGTCCTCTCCCCTGTGCAGGGGCACGCCTGTGCCCGCACGCACAGCCGAAGAGGAAAGAGGCAAGACATGGGGGCCATCAGGCACACCACCAGGCTGTGCATCTGGGCTTCCAGCAAAGGGCCAGCCTTGTCGGGAACTGGGGCCGGGTCAAACCTCTGGGGCGTAGGTTTTCCTCTGGCGGTGGGGGAGCGGCCGGGGGCAGCCTAAAACATCATATTTAATGCCGTACTTTGGGGCGACATTTGCAATGCATTTTATAGCATTTTCATAATATAAAAACTTAACGAAAATAAGGGCCCACAAAATCTTTGACGACATGGGTACACCCTCTGCCTGCAGAGAGCTGGTGAGTTGAGGGGTATTGATTAGAATCCTGGGGGTGAGAGGCAGTCCTGCGATTGTTCGGTTTACAGAGGGAAGGCGTTGAAGCAACACTCTAGAAGGTTCAGCTCTCTGAAGCCCTCTGGGACAAGCAGGGGGCTGTTATTCTCAAGTTAGGGCCGGACACAGGCCTCTGGGGCCGGTGTTCCTTCTGCACAACCAGGGCAGCAGTCACAGCTCAGCCTTAGGAAACAAAAGGTTACACTGAGACGCTTCCCCCCACGCCATGCAGTTTGGGCTGAGAGGACCCTCTCCAGCGCCCTCCCTCTGAAAACTGCAGAATCTTCAGGGGCCAAGGTGAGCACTGAGAAAGCAGGTGAGTCCTACAAGAATGGACACTTATTTACTAAACAAAAAAAAGGAAAAAAAAAAGTGTGGGGAGGACTACAATGTGTCAGTGTTCCTCTTGGACCCCGCCCTTGGTCAGTAGGGGCTTTCCCGGTCACCAGAGGCTGGTGACCTGGGAATCTACTAGGAGGACAGGTGGATGCTTGATCCCAGCCTGGCCCCCCAAACAAAGCAGCTGGAGTCCTTGCTCCTGTTCAGGGCCTGGACCCAGACATCACTCTCTGCCCTCCTGGAGAGGCAGCACTAGGGGTGGGGTCACCTGCAGGCTGAGTCTGCCTATGGTCAAGAAACTTCTGGGAAGGCTGACATGAAAAAAAGCACCAGCAGGGCTCCGGAGAGCCCCAAGTCACCAGAGGACTGGAGGACACAGGACAGGAGGAGCTGGGATGCTGAGATAAGCAGGGAGTCCCCAGCAACTTCCCCAGAGAGGCCTCTTCATAACAGCCAACAAGACGCCCTTGCTGGCAGAGCCCTTCCCAGCGGCCTCGAGGTCAGGCAAAAGCACCCACAGTGAAGTCACCTGAGAGCAGTAACCATGGTTCCTGCCCCAAACCCAAGCGAGCCGCCCCAACCCATCCAAATGGAACAGGATGATCCGCCAGGGGGAGCCTTCAGAATCCTGTACTGTAAGAGGTCATCTGGCCTTCCTAGATCCTAAACAAGATTGGCCTTGGGTTCATGGCCAAGGCGTGGGACCCTGAGTGGGTGACTTCGTCTCTCAGCCAAAATTTTCTCATCTATAAAGTAGGGCGAATAAGCTATTTGTACCCCTTGTGTTGTTGTAAGGATCAAATGAGCCCGTCCAAGTAAAGTGCTCGGTAACACTGCCTGGTACCCAAGTGTTCGATGAGTGGCAGCTATTACTGTGGTTTGTATTATTAGCGTCCCTGTGTGGTGGCCACTCGGCTTGCCTGCAAGCACGACGGCCCCATGTCACCCATCCTCCCTCCCTCAGTCCTCCGCGGTTCAAATGGTGGGAAAATAACCCAGTTCCAGGCATCGACTCCGGCCTCCCGGTCCCTGTTACCCAGTGGCCCCGGGGCTGCCCTCCGGAGTGCCACAGAGGAAGACCGACACCCACATCGTGTGAAAGGTATTTAAATACACAAACTGTGCTGAGCAAACCCCCTCTGCTGAAATTCAGCAGACTGACCTCCAGCAACACCTTCTTCCTCCCTCGGAAATCTCACTCCCTCTTGCTTAGCCCACTCATGTGGCTGCCCCACCTCTCCAGTCCCACCCTAACCCACACACCTAGTTTAAAACCTGCAATGGGGTCCTCATCAGGACTCTCAGTCGTGATCTCAGGGATAAATCAATGAACCTTTGCTGATTATTTCTATGTGAAAAACACAGAAACAGGTGCTTTCGCATTCACGGATACTTTCTCCACTAATGTGCTTAATTGCCCTCAGCTGGGACACAAACGCAGCTCTCTGACCCCAGAGCGTGCCTGCTCCGTCCCTGATGCTCACCGCGGGGACCCTTGCCACCTGGCCAGCCTCCTGCAAGGAGAAGGCGTTTTGCCACTGCTGACTCTGGAAAAGAATCTGAGACCCTGGTCTCTACCAGGCGAAGCCAGATATTCTACCTTTACCCTCCATTCCTTCCTGGGCTGGGTCGATGACAATCCTGCAGGCCGCACATTTGTCACAATGACGGTTCTCCTTTCTCCAGATGCCAACAACACATGTAACCCCATGCTATGATTTAGAGACTGATAATATGCTGTCATGTCTCATCACATGTGCTCATCCGGCGTCTCCAACTCGTCTGAGCTTTGCAAAGACAGGACCCAGGCAGGCTTTAGAATTCTCCCTCATTCTTCTCAAGCCAAGCTCGCAGCAGCACTCAATCAATATTTGTCGACTGGCTGATTGGGCTAGATTAGGCCTCCCTGTCAACACAACCATCCCAAGTCCTCGAGGGACACACTAAAAACACAGTCACCTGGTCTGAGTCCCCTCCTTGCATGCACTGGTCCTCCGAGGTTTCTGCTACTCCCTCCTTCCTTTGCCCTAGACTTGTTAAACATGAATTTACTCCTCTTACTCCAGCTTCTGGAAAGGGTCCCCAAGCAAATATCAAAGGGACACCAGATCTGTGTTTTCACAAACTCCAGGGATCACCGCGCTTTCTGGCTGGAGGACGGATGGTGAGGGCCGCTTGCTCTGGTGTGAAAACAGCACAATGTCAACTCAGAACCTCGGTGAATGGTTATGCGGGTTCCTTCTCCGAGGGGCCTCACGAGAGGCTGAGAATGGGGGAGAAAGAAATCAGCCGTCCTTGTCTTATAGGTGGGAAGACACCATTAAACCCACTCTCATCCAGAGCATCAACGACCAGACACTCTCATAGCTCCTCGTGGCCCCTAACTACATCTGGGCTGAGGAAAGAGTGGAACTCCTCCCTCACCTCATATGGCAGCAGACAAAGGGGAGAAGGGAACAAAGGAGTGCCATCCACAGCCCTCAGGGGGTAGGCGGAAAGGTGGCGCCTTGCCCGCCTCCAGGTGCCTCCTGGGGTGGGCTGGAGTTCTTGCTGTTATTTTAAACAGGGACCAACCAAGGAAAAGCCGTGTGCCCAGCTCTAGGCATTTCACAGATACCCACGGCCTCCTGACAGAAGCTCAGTGGCCTGAGGCATGAGAAGTGGTGACCGGACAGGGGAGGCCGAAGTCCTTAGGAGGCTATTCTAGGTACTGGCTCTAGTTCATCAACAAGCTCTTACCAAGTATCTGTGATTCTCCTAAATAATTCCCACACCTAAGACAACGCCAGGCACACAGTGTTTGTTGATGCTGCTACTGAATCCAGGACAGGAGGAGAAAGAGAATCAAAATTAAATATAAGATATGGTTCATAACCAAAGGAGTTCCTAAAATAGCTTCCAGAGCTAACATGATTTGGGAACAGTTATAAAACAGCCTAACTGCAAGGAAGCTTCGTGTGGCCCTGGACTGCGTCTCGCAGCCCCTATGCCACCATGATGGCACGTCTGTTCCCAGCAATCGTCTGCTGGCTGAACAGACAAATGAGCACAGGGACGGAGTCACTGTGCAACTTCTTTGGGGCCTACTTCTAAATATGTGAAATAGCAATGTTTACCTCTCATTTTTGGAATCATAAAATGCCCAGATACTGACTGACCACTACCTGCCATGAAGGTATACCCACAGTTCTTAGGTCACCTTTGTGCAGGAAAGAGACCGATGTGCCCCTGCAAGCTGCTCCCCAGCATAAACCTCCCACCCCACTCCTGGTTCCTTTTGCTCTCTCACACGCAGAACCAAGGAACAAGTTAAAAAGTGGCAGGAACTCTTGGTGAGTAAACTTTGCTCCTTGGCCAAGGTGTGGAGGCCAAGCTACATCACAGAATGTGTCCTGCTCATTCGCGACCTGCTCAGGCCCAACCTGGACTCTGGCCAGGTGACCTCTAGGACTCGGCCATCTTCCCGGGGCCCATAGGACTTCAGACAGAGGCTCCCTCCCTGTCACACAGCCCTGACCCCTGTTGCTCCAGGCTTTGGGAGATGAGGCACGGTAGAAATAAAACCTTCATTTGGCCTAGAGCCCCAACAAGGGTCTGTCTGGCTACATCCCAAGGCTGCCCTGTGGCTTCAGCCCTCAGTCACACCGGACACAGATGGTCCCCTCGTCCCCCTTCTGAGACAGCCTTCAGATGAGGCCAAGGCCCCAGACTAGAACACCCCTTGCCTTTTAGCTGCCCAAACAGCATCCTCACCATCATGTACATGGACCTCAACATCCATCAAGTGCTAAACATTCATCAGGCCTGATGCTCAGCCCTGTGCATGGACCGCAGCTCATGCCATCTTCACGATGGTGCCGTGAAGCCCAGACTACCTCCCCTCCTCTCTACAGGTTAGTTAGGAGCTGAGCAGCCAGTCCCTAGACTCTCAACTACTGTGCAAGGCGAGCTAACAACAACACCCTCTTAGAAGACTTCCCCCCAACCCCTGTCCCCATTTCACACTTGACAGTCCCTCATATAAAGGTGGGACTAACCACGTTTCCTTTAAAGAAAAAAAAAAAAGTCACACATATGCCTTTGTTGTAAATAAGTATTTTTAAAATAAGTTTTTGCTACTGACTCACTTAAATGAGGTATGATGTATGTATGACTCTTATAGTGTGCAAAGTAGTTTTATGACAAACTAGCCTATCTCCTCCCCGCTTGAAGCCTTGTGAAGTACAGACAATGAGTCCTATGTTACAGAGGAGCAAATAAGAAAAGTGAGGGAAGTCAGCCAAGATCGCCCAGCCAGTAAGCAGCAGAGCAATAAACAGACCCCAGGACTTCCAAACGCCAACTCCTGTGTTCTCGGTGCCCACCGCGTGGGCGGCGGCAGAGCGCGGGGACTCCCACTCGGGTCCTGGGACTCAGGGACTCCCACCTGTACTGGCTGTGTGGCCTGGGGCAAGTTCATTAACCTCATCTTCCCTCAGCTTCTTCATCCATAAAACAGCACCAATAACAACTGTAACATGTGGTGACCGTGAGGATTAAATAAGATAATGTATGCCAAGTACTTAGCATACTGGCCAACACATAGGAAACACTCACTGAATGGCAGCTGTTTTTATTAAACGCCACTGCCCAGGCAGGCACTTCGGTGGCCCCTGAACTCTCTATTTGCCTGTACGCAGCGGAGGCCACATTCAACACTCTGTAGGCAGCAAGCGCGTAACACAGGTTGGCCGAGAGCATCTTCTGTAGACCCAGCCGCCGCAGCGCCCGACGGCCGCGGCCGAGCTGCGCAGGACGCAGTGAGGGGGAGCAAGGCCCGTGCCACAGGCAGGGCCGGACTGCTCCGGGGGTTCCCAGTGGCCGGGGCCCATCTGCTCCGGCCAGGGAGGCCGGGCCCAGGCTCCCAACGGCAGCAACTCGGAAGCAGCGGCGCCTGCCCCGATGCCCCTGCTCGGGGACGCCCAGGGCGGCGGAGGACGGCTGGGAGCCGTGGGCGGGGCCCCGCACAAAATGGCCGCGGCGCGGGCCTGCGCCGGCCGGAGCACACCCGTGCCTCCCGGGGGCGGCGGCCGCCTTTCCTCCGCTCCGCTCACACCGCCCTCCCCCGGGGCTCCCGGTCTCTGCTCCCAGGGCTAGGGAACATGCCTGTCCTTGGCGAGGAGAGCAAATAAAAAAGCTCATGGCCTACTTCCAGCAACCTCACTGTTTCTCACTTTAAGATTAAAATAATAAACACACAGACAGAGAGAGGCTGGAGAGCGAGGGGGAAATTAAGCAGCATCGGCGCTGTGGAGCAAGGACTCACGCGGCACCGGGCTGCGGTAACCTGGCAACCTGAGAAAGGTGTGTTCGTGTGAGCAGGCCGCGGACAGACAAGGACCAGGGCCGGAACAGTCAGGGCTGGGCAGGGGAAGGTCGCACAGGCTGGCCGGGCTCCCTGGGTGCTGAGCGGGGCAGGGGAGCAGATAGCACACTGCCTGCCCACACGGCTCCTGACTCCCGGCCGCGTGTCCCCAGCGCCACCTGACTAACACGCCACCGGCCAACTCCAGGCTCTCTCTTCTCCAGTCCAGTCTAGATTCCTGCACCGGTGCCTTCCCAGAAACCCCGGGCCATCATGTCCTTCCCCCGCTTTGAAGACTTCCATGGCTCCCCAATGCCTCATGGAGGCATTTTCCTAGTGTTCAAGGTCCCCTGGCACCTGGTCCCAATCCACCCCGCCAGCCTCGCTTTTCTCTCACCTCCCACCCTAAACCCTCTGCTCCTGCCTCGCTGCCCCTTCCGTACACACCCCTCCTACGTGCCTCAACGTGCGGCAGATCGTCCCTTCACCTCGGCCCGAACCCAGGGGTGACTGCCCCCTTAACGCGCATTTGTTGAATGCCTCCCACGTACCAGGCACTGAGCCCACAGGCATACGTAAGACATGTCCCGCCCACGGTGAGCTCCGGGCAGCAGGGTCGATCAAAGAAGCCCATCATTGTGATACCAGTATGGCAGGTAGTCGAGGATTAACAGAGACAGAGCACTTACTACGAGCCAGACACTACTTCAAGCCTTTACGGGCTCATTCAATCTTTTCAAAAACCCTATAAGACATGTGCAATTATTATCAGCCAGTCCCACTTCATAGATGAGAGAACTGAGATACAGCAAAGCTCGAGTAAAACTTACTCAAAATCGCCCCGAGTGAGGGACAAACTTACGTGGACATTGGGCATTCCTGGCAGAGAGGCTGGTGCGGACTCTGAGGTCCAGCAGGGCAGTGAGAGGTGACCACAGCCATGGGTAGAGCCAAACGCAGGGACGCCCATGGCCACAGCACCCCCCTCCACTTCCCAAAGAGACACTCTAGAAGTGCCTACTTTCCCACATGGAGAAAGATGTGCGGACCGGGCAGGCACATTACCCAAGGCTCCCCTCCCGCTCTCTAGGAAGAAGGCAGAGAGCAGGAAGGGGTGTGCGTATGAGCGACTGCCAACTACCATGATGTGAGGCGATGGGAAACCCAAATCCGCAGCCAACTCCCTCAGCAGCTACGTTTACCCCAGGCCACTAGGTGGGGGAACTTAACCCTGGGAGGGCTGCAGCAGGGAGCCGCACGGCTCTGCTCACAGGCGGGCGCAGGGCATCAGGGCCCCAACCCGGCCTGGGCCCCTCCACCTGGCGCTGCTCCTCCTGCTCACAGGCTGCGTGTGTGTGGAGGGGACGGTGTGCCGCCTCGGGTCCGGCACAGCAATATGGCGGGGGTGGGGTGGGGCGGGGGCTCGCTGCCCCTTCAGTCCAACCCAGGTGGCCTTTCCTCCTCCTCCTCTCTCACAGTAGAAATCCAATCCAGGGAGTCCTGGGCCCCACTCAGGCCACCAGGGCAGCCCCCACCCTGCTGCACCCCGCCCAGGTTGCAGATCTGCCTCTCACAGAGCACAAGGGACCTTCCCTCCTCCTCACCCTCCAATAATCCTCTAGTTTCTTCCAGAACCTGGCTGGAAGGTAAGCTCCATGAGGACAGGGGCTTCTGTCTGCTTTGTAAGCTGCTGAATCCCCAGGGCCTACAACAGTGCCCGGAATACAGTAGGCGTTCGATAAGTACTTGTGGGAAGCATGTGTTATCATCTCCACCTCCCAGACGGGAAAATGTGTATGTTTCCCAAAGCTACACAACTGATATATGGCAGAACTAAGATTCACATCCAGGAACGACACACACCATCTCATGCAATCATCTGACGCTATTATTTACTGAGCGCCTGACATGGAGGAGATGCTTGGGAGGACACAGACGGACCTTACAACCAAAACTTATCTAGGGGCCTATTATGTACGGGGTACTGGGGGGCACAAAGACATGGCCTTTTTAAAAATAAAACCCGTGTGTGTATACATGTGTATACATATAGATAGACAGATATATGTATATGCATGTATACATACATGTAAGGACACATGGAAATACGTGCTATTTGTATATATGGAAGTAGCATGCATATATGTGACAGAAGCCTGGAAGGCACAAGATTTGCTGCAGGCGAGAGGCCCCACAAAGGGACCAGAAGCTGAGCGGGCTCTGAAGAATCCAAAACCTTCGATAAGATGGAAGGAGCCGAGGCAGCCCAAAGGGCAGGGATGATGTGCAGAGAAGCACGAAAGCAGGACCGTGTGGGCTCCGGGAACGAATCGCAGAGAAGCCTGACTGGCCTACGGTTTTCCTTCCGTGTTTATTTTTACAACTCTGCTTTTAACTGTTTCATATTCTGTACCTATCAGCAATGTTTTATCTGGGGAGAAAAAAAGATTCGATGCAGTAAAGAAAGTAAAAAATAAAAAATAAACTTTCTGAAAACCACTGCTCAAGTTTACTCTCATTATCCTGCAGATGGGAAACTGGAATTGCCCCTGGTCCCGGAGCTGGCTTGTGGCTCAATGGGAGACAGCCCAGGTCTCCGGGCTGCCCACAAGCTGCCCAGGACACTCAAATCTCACAGGGTGTAATGCAGAGGAGGGGGGCGGGCCTCCGTGTCCAGACCTGTAAAACCAGGCTCTCAGGGTCACGACTAGGACATGACCTAGGACATTCAGGCCTCCGCAGCACCGGCCTCTCCTCCTGCTGGAGAAGCTGCAGAGCTTTTCTGCTGGAAGTCATGAGTTGTTTGTTGGTTTTCTTCCTGCTTGGCCTGTTTTGAAATGAGGAAGAAGCTATTCCTCCTGGCAAGCCTGGGTAACCCAGAAGGGCAGCAGTCCCCTCCCTGAAGCAGCGGAGGCAGCCAGCTCCGACAGGGAGAAACCGGATCCAGGATGCTGACTGGTCAGCAGCTGACCTCTCTGCTGGCCCCTGCTGGCTCCTACACATCCCACTGGGGCTATCTTCCCTGAAGAGTACAGGCTCTGGAGGCAGATGGCTTCAATGTCGGCGTCCACCTGTTTCTAGCCGAGGGATCTCAGGAAAGATAACTATACCACTCTGTGACTCAGTTTCCTCATCTGTCAAACAAAACGATCCCTCAGAGTTACTGTGAGGCTTAAATGAGTGGCTGCATAGAAAACACTTAGAACAGCACCTAGAACACAGGGAACACTCGATGTGTTTAGCTATCGCTATTATTTTTTTGTTTGTATATAAGGCTCCCCGAAACCTGGTCTCTGAGGTTCCTGGCCAGACCAGGCTGGATGCTAAGGTAGCTGCTGTGGGGTGGAGTAGGCAGCGGTGCCAGACATAACCCAGGCACGGGCCTATAGACATGAAGCCCCCTTCAGTGTTCTGGCTCCCCTCTCAGCATCTCGGAGAGCTGGAGGCAGGTCGAGCGGTGCTGCCTGCTTCCCAGCGCTGCCAGGAGAGCTCTGCTACTCAGAAGCAGGAAAGGACTCTGGCCTCTCCTGCCTCACACTCTGCTGCGGTTCCTGCCCTCGGGGGCCGGGGGTGGGGGTGCGGCCTCTGCCGGGTTCCCTGTTCTTGTTCCTCGAGCTTGGATCCTTCACTGATATCCTGTGGGAATGCTCCAGGCATTTTCCCTGAGATAAGTAATTCTAGGCATTTATTCCTTGAGATAAATCCAGTCCCAGGATTCGGGGGAGTTAGCTGCATATTATCTTTAAAAGCCATTACTGAATTTTCCTTGAGATCTGGGGTCAGCCTGGTGGGTGTTCCTAAGAATTTACCCCACTGCTTTTTCGGAAGGGGATATGTATGATGGCACACACTTCTGCCTGGCCCCAGGGAGGGGCATGGGCAGCTGTGGCATCTACACTCTGTCTTCTGTCCAACAACACCCCAAGTTCTGCAGAAAGGAAGGTCTTTAAGATTCACGTTACGTATAGGGTCTGCTCAGCCTCAACTCCTACTTTTTAGATCTCAACCTTTTAATCTTCATATCCCAGCGTCTAGCACGTGGCAGGGCTCTCGGCGGGAGCTCGGTGAACACCAGTTACACTGAACGGAGGCTCTGATTCTCTAGAGTCACAGCTCCAAACAGCCGGTCACATTAGAGCCAGGCGTGTCTGTCCCGGGCAAACAGGTCTTTGCAACTGCCAGTGTCCATGATAAATATTCTACTATGCTTAGAGGACAGTGGGTTGTCCTGAGGATTCTTTGGGTGTCCAGGAATTATAAATATGACTACTGAGCTACGTTAGATGCTGTGTTTAGATGTAGATTACTCAAGCATCCCAATCACCGTCTCTTAATCAACTTTAGAGAAGAAATAATAGAAGTGCCATCATGTTTCCCGCTTCCGCCACCTACCTTTTGCCTCAGTGATCTGGTCTCCTAACTGTCCCCATGCATGCCGCCATTCTTTACACCAAGCTCACTTTCTCACTGTTTCCTTCACCTAAGGTGCCCTTCCCTCTCCTCTTTACTAGCACAGAGCCCAACCATATGCCAAGGCCACACTCAAGTTTAAGGCTTCCATGAAGCCTCATGGTCTGTGCTTCATGGTCTTTCTCTACTGCTGCTTCACCTGTTGCTACTCCTGGTGTCTCCTCTACCTGGTGTCTCCTCTACCACCTAGCATTTCATAGCAGGCTGTTCTGGGCACGTTTCCCCTGATCCATGTTTTGGTCAGTATCCCCAGCACACTCTATAGAAATTTCTTTCCAAGGTGAACAAGGACATCAGACAGAGCCAGGTTCAATTCTTGATTCCATCGCTATTTGCCAATCCCAGTGTTCCTTCCTCAGTCTTCGTCCTTGCTGACTTGGATGTTGCACGGCACCCCCTTCTTAAATCCTCTGTTCTGTCTTTGAGTCCAGGACACTATCCTGAGGCCACCTCTCCTGCATCTTTCATAACCGCTCCCACCTGTGCTAAGCCTAGGCCGCCGCTCCTATCACTTGGCCCCCGTGTCCTGGGACACTGTCACAACACTCGCTTCATCCCTCACCTCACCTTTAGTCCTCAGTCATCTTGGGGCACTTGTGGGACAGCCCACTTGGGTATATGCTGTCACCTCATATTCCAACAAAACTAAAATTCACTCAGCAATTCTTTGCTGAGCATCTACAAAGTCAGGACCTGTTCTAGCCATCGGCCAGCAAACCACATGGAAGCTCATGCTCCAACTGTCCACTGATGGATGTGTGGATAAATAAAATGGGGTCATAGCTACTCAACGAGGCGTTCTTCAGCTTTTAAAGGGCAGGACGCATGCCACAATATGGAGAAACCTGAAGTCATGGTGCTAAGTGAAGTAAGTCAGAAAAGTGCAAATACTATACACAATTCCGCTTTTACAAGGTACAGAAGGTACGATTGTGGTTGCCAGGGAAGAGGAGTGGGGAGTTATTGTTTAATGGGTATAGGGCTTAAGTTTTGCAAGATGAGAAGACTTCTGGAGATGGATGGTAGTGGTGGTTGCTCGACGACAGGATTATTACTTAATATCACTGACCTGTACACTTAAAAATGGTTAAGATGGTAAATTCTATGTTGTGTATATTTAACCACAATAAAAAGCTCCCTGCCCTCTCCACTTTTCTGTATATTTTACTGCCTCAGTTAAAATGAAAGAGACACTGTCCTCATGGAACTTACATTCTAGAGTCAAGACCATGACTGCCATCCTGGCGGCCTCTTCCCAGAAGCCCACCACCTGCACTGCCACTTTCCAGGTTTGTGCCGTGGATACTTGACCTCTCTCCTCCCCCCACCTCCACGTCCTCTCCATTATTCCTCTTCAAGCCTTTCACCTTAGTCCTTCCTCCTTCCCAGTATCACAATCTCTACCATCCCTTGATTTCTGATAGAAAAACATGAGGAAGTGGGAAGAAACTCAGCAATGCCCGGTTCCAATGGGACTTCACCAATGGCTCTGAATAACCTCGCGCATAAGCTATAACTTCCCCACCCATTATGTGATGAGTTTGACAAGACACTCGTAAAGGCTCCTCCCGGCTTTAACACAGGACAGGTCTCTGGGTCACCCCACCCAGCCCGGCCTGCAGCCTGGCGTGCTCCTCGCAGGTCCTCTGCAGCTGGAGAAGAAAGGCCTCTTTCAGGAGGGGAACCCAGCCAGGGCGACAGCTCCCACCCAGTGCCCCTTGGCTCTCTTTCCTGCCAGCCTGAACTTTTACTGCTTGCAACCTTGTGACTTTGGTTTACCTGACCTTGGATTCTGCCAGCCCTGCACTGCTGCTGGGACCTCTTCTAACCCGACTGCCTGTAACTGGGACAGCCTTGTCTGCTGACAGTGGACCCTGCTCTGCTACCACCAGCTGGGCTGCCTGGTGGCTGTACAACAAGGATGCTGCTGGCTGGACTCTGGATTTTCCCTGGGCCATCACCATGGCCCCTGCTGACGTGCCTGTCCTGGCCCTGGTCCCTGCAGTGTCCTCTGAGTTCACCCCTGATGCAAGCTGGGTTTACGACCTGTCTGTGATTGAGTCATTCACTCCACAAATGCCCACTGTGATGTCTATTCCACGAGAGGCACTGTCTCGGCAAGAGACGCGTCAGGATGGAACAAAACTGCTTCTCGTGTCAATGTCCCACTGCCAGAATCAGCTTCCCTATTCAACAAAGACTTCATCCAAGTCAAACTCCTTCACTCAGCAGGTATTTATGGAGCACTTATTATGTGCCAGGTACTGTTCCAGGCATCCTGATAAAATATCAGTTTTAGGAAGTGTAACTTTCTACGTAGTACAATGGTTACGGAGCCTGAGCTACGTGACAAGAATCTCAGTTACGCGTCCTTCAGTAATTACAAAACCTCTCAGTCTTGGTTTCCTCACTTGAAAATGGGGGTAATAACAGTAACTAAATGATAAGCTTGTCTGAAGAATAAATGAGACAGTCCATGTAAAATGCTTAGAACAGTGTATGGCACATGGCAAGCACCTGGATATTAATCATTTGTTATTTTTATGTAAACTAAATATGCCAAGAACTTCAAGAGTCCTTGTCCCACCCTCCACAACCCATATCCCAAAGGTGCATTTGTAGATGAGCATTTGCAGATGAGGTGGCAGAATGAAGGCCCAACATCAACATCACTAATAAAGAATAAAGATACGTGTGCAAAAATACACATAATCCTAATGCTTTCACGAGAGTCAATCTTGCGGACCTCATTTAAGATATGGATACCAAAAGCTTTTGAAAGGATAAAATATTTTCAGCACATATATTCAACAATATATAAGGAGCATTCTACAGACCAATAAGAAAAGAGCAACCCAACAGAAGAATGAGCAAAAGACCTGAATAGGCACTTCACAAAAAAGGTTACCCAAATAGCCAACATGATGAAAATGCAAACAATGCAAACTCAGACCACAGCATAATACTAATAACACCCGCCAGAATGAGGAAAGCGAAAAGCGAAAATAGTACCAAACCTTGACAAGGAGATGAAGCAACCAGAACTTCTGCTGGAAAAGTAGAAAAGTTCTGGTTACAGCTGCTTTGGCACTGTCTCCTAACAGTGTGACCCAGCAGTTCCACTCCTACCTATATACCCAACAACTACATGTACATATAAGGCACATACACACTTATACACACGTGTGCATGTACAAATATTCATTCACCAAAAGACAGACTTAAACATACTCACAGCGGCACTGTTAGTAAGAGCCCAAAGTTTGCACACAGCTCAAACATCCCTCAACCATGGAATGGATAATAAATTGTGATCTACTAATAAAATGGAATACTACACAGCCACGAGAATGGGAAAGTGACACGCATCATGGAGAAGTGTCACAAAATAATGAGTAGAAAGAAGTCAGACACAAAAGAGAACACACTGTGTGATCCATATTATATAAAGTAGAAAAGCAGCCAAAACTGGTCTGTAATTTTAGCAGCTGAAATCGTGGCTACCCTGGGAAGGGCAGTTAGTAACTGAAAGGAAGTACAAAGCATTTTCAGGGAGGAGGGGGGCTGATAACGTTCTGTTTCTTTACTTGACCTGGAAGCTGGTTATGGGCGGTGCCCACTCGGAACTAAACACTTAGGATTTGCTCACTTTTCTGTATGTGTTACATGTCCAGTAAGTATATACTGAAAAAAACAGCAAATGAGAAAGACTTTTTTTAAACTAGGAAAACCTGACTTTTCTCCAAATGGATTGTTGCCCCAACACCAACAGATTTTAGTGTTTCCATATCTCCATGAAATCTAAAAGATACACACATATTTCTGATCATTTTCCTATTGCCTTTCCATAAATGGCAGAGAGATGACTGTCTAAAACTTCAAAACCATATAAAATAAACACATTTTCAGCACTCCAAATTAATTTATCAAGCTTTATGTTCTATAAGACTGAGTTTGAAAATGTATTTGAGTTTTATAGATGCAAGTTGAAATATGGAGTCATTCTGAGAAAAAGGTTCTTTAAAGAGAAAAAAGTGGTGGGACCAGTGGTGAAGGGAGTAAAAACCAAGAAGACAGATGGGAAAACACAGCTCCAAACTAGAAATGCAGGGCTTACATTTCCAGTAGCTCCCAGAGCACTTAAGTGACTCTGGGCCTAGAAGCCCAGAAGACCAAGCAGAAGCCAGGGACTCAAAGACAAGGTCAGGATCTGGAAGCGAGATAGTAGCTAAGTAATGAGGAGGCTCCGAGACTACAGCAAAAGAACCCAGAGTGCTGGTAGATAACTACAGGCTGCCAAAAGGCTAGGGGAGACGTGATCTGACTTCCTGACCCAGAGCAGGAAATAGTGGTTGGGTGTGGGTAGCCTTGGGTACATAAGGAAGTGACTTCAGCCGATCATGGAATAAGAGGATGTGACCCTGGGTGTGCTCAGACCTGCAGACGGGATGAGCAAGCTGGTTCTTTCTCTACTGGGTGTGACTTGCTAAATATACACACATTCATCTGTACAATACAATCCATTCAAATGTTTACCATCACCGAACAGGACTTCGGAGGCTTTCGGTTTCGACTGCCCTGTAGCCAGCTAAGGTAGCAGTAATCTAGAACCTGGCTCCTAGCCCACAACCATCATCTTAGTCCTTTACATGAGAATAAGGGAAGCAGTGAACCTGAATTTCAAGAACATCGATATTTGCCAGATAATCCACACCCCTTCCCTGTGATTTCCACCAACAAAAGGAGACAGAAAACTCAAAATTTAAAATACAATTAAAAAAACAGGTAACCCCAACATCACTTGTATTTATTCTTAGACTCACCCAAAAATATATTGGTGTCACTCAAACACATGGAAACTGAGTGACTGTGTCTGGGGCATGGGGTGAGGATGTCAAATGCCCCCCACCAGGAGAGTATCTGTACCTCGCCCAGGTTGCCTGGCCTTACCTTGGCTTCTGCCCTGTCCATCTCCTCTGCCACCACTGCCGCCACCTCTTCTTTGCCCACATCACAAAGTTCTGCTCACGCCTTCACTGTGACATCACAACCAAAGAGTCCAGCAGGTGAATTCACGTAGGAAGAACCTTGAAGCTTGTCCTGAAATGTAAAACGGCAGAGAATTCTAGAGTCCACATACAGCTACTCTCGCCCACTATCTAGAGAAAGCCAGGGCCTCGCTTTGAAGCCTTGAAAGAAGAAAACTGCTCACTTCCCTCTCCTGGAAGTTTTATCTGGGAAGCAACGTCATGTTCTCCAGGGCAATGAGTATGTGTTTCCTACACTTCAGAGAACTTAGCAAGTGGAGCTCTGTTCTCCAAGGCAGAGCCAGCCCCTCACTGACAGGGAGAAGGAAGGAAAACAGCTACAGGTTAGACTCCTGTCATTTCCACATATCTGTTTGGAATGGCCTTCCTGTTGCCCTTAAAGTTCATTTCAAATGTGTTAGCATCTAAATATGCCAACATTATAGCATATTTAGGTGCTCCAGGGACACAGCTGCACAAAGCCATGGGCAGGACTGAACTGGAATACGTGTGCTTAAATGGTGGGATTCTATGGCAAACTGCACTGTATGAAGTTAGAAAAAAAACTCCTAAACACAATTTTAATAAAACACAATTTTAATAAGACCCTGTAAATGCTGAGGATAGGGGAGACAGCGGGACTAAGGGACAAGCAGTGGCCGGGCGGCTCTTTAGTCATTTCCAACAAAAGCAGGGATCTGGACGACATGACCTCTGAGGGCCATTTCTACAAGACTATCCCCCTATACCAGGGTTTCTCAACCTCCGCCCTACTGACATTTGCACCGAGTAGTTCCCTTTTGTGGAGAGGGCCACCCTGGGCGTTGTATGATATTTAGCAGCTTCCCTGCACTCTATCCTCCAGACGCCGACAACGCTCCTCCTGCTCCTCCACGTGACAACCAAAACTGTCTCCAGATGTTTGTCAAATGTCCCCTGCAGGCAAAAGTGCCTCTGGTTGAGAACTACTGCCTTATACTAACAAATCATGTCTCACACAGGCAAGCCCCCAGCCGTGGCCAAAGTGCAGTCATCCACTTTAGAAAGGGCTGAGAAAATGTAGCCTGGTCATTACCTCCTCGGGCACTAAGGCAACAGAACTTCCCGAGCAAGCCACCATCAGATCTGAGAAGTGGGAGAAGGAGGCCCGGGAGGGGGTGTTCTGTCTCCACTTCCACAAAACCCACCTCCTCCCAGATACGGTCCACATCAGAAGACAGCTGATCAGAGAAACCCCAAACTATCCAAAGTCACTCCATATCCTAATTCATGTCAAGTGCTGGGTATACAAATACCATGTACTAGGTTGGATTTCTGGGAGGAGGGAACAGACATCTCAGTCCCTCAAAACCTTGTTCAACTAACCATCCTAGCTCTTCCCTTCCCTCCACTCAACAACCTTGGCCAGGACGTCTCCTAGGATACCAGATGCCCCAAGAAAAATCTACCAAAGCTCAGGTCTTGCTCTGCAGAGCCTTGAAAATCAAGGCTGGCATGCCAGTGAAGAGGCATGGAAGAATTTGCAGGCCAAGGCGAAGGAACTGAAGTGACGATTGCAGACACATGAGGGAGTGAGACAGATGGAAGCCCAAAACCAAGGGCAGTGGGGCGGAGCCAAGTCTGGAAGGGGCAGAGACAGGGGGATCCCCAAAAACAGGCCCGCAAGCTTCCGGGCTTGAAAAAGGGGAAAGATGCAGTGCGGCCACGGACTTGCCCAAGCAGAGATGGCGCTGGCTGTGCTGCCGGCCATAAATCTTGTCCACTTGGGGCTGGGTTTGGCTCACTACAGGCCGCCCCCCACCAGCTCCAGTTTTGCTAAATTTAGTGCTGTTCCCAAGTCACCCAAACGACACTGCTCTTCGTGTCCATTTCAGGTTCACCCGGGGACAGGCGCAGAGGAGCGGGACTTGTCAAGAAGAGATCTGCCCTCCTGTGACCTCTCCCTTCCCCACTGAAGTCAGGGGCCCAGGGGAGCAGAAGACGTGAGAAGCCACAGTCAGAGGTCTCCAGCGCTCTGCAAGAAGGCTCAAGCCCAAGGTGGCGCTCGGAGAGAGAAGGGGGCACAGGCTCCAGGAGAACACCCTCACTCGGCCCACTCCACTCCAACTAGGTTTCACTCTTGGTGAGTCACAGGTGCTGCTGGGCGGCGGGGTGATATGGAGACAGGCTCTCAGGACAGGCCTTGGAGAAGGCCCCTCTGCCTAGGAGATAAAAATGTATCCGATCAAACGGTTACAGGCACTAAAATTCAGAGGTGAAGACAGTGGTTTCTAAACCTGGTGGCACACTGAAACCACCCAGGGCGCTTCAAAAATGACTGCTGTGTTGTGATAACTATGTATGGTGCCTGGTGGGTACTGGGAATATTGCAGGGAACACTCTGGAAAATACGTGATTGTCTAATCATGACGCTGTATACCTGCAGCCAATACAGAGTAATACTGAAAGCAAACTATAACTGAAAATTAACAAAAAAAAAAGAAAGAAAGGCTGCTGCCCAAGTCCTATCTCCCAAGACTGATGAGACTGGTCTGGGGTGTGATGTCATCAGCCCTGGCCCTGGCTTTGGAAATTCCAGTGTTGAGACAAGTTCGGAAGCAGTGGGTAAACAGCACGGCATCCGCCTTCAGGTTGCCAGAGGTGGGGGTGGGGCGGTGGGGGAGGGACCTCCTGACCCAAACACTTCCTTGCTGTGTGACCTTGGGCAAGTCATCTAACCTTCTATGGGCCTCAGCTGTATCAACTGTAGAGTGCACACAGTGTGTAACTCCTGCCTGAGAGGGAAGATCTAAGCAGGGGTGTGCAAACTTTTGGTGTCTCTGAGCCACACTGGAAGAAGAGTTGTCTTGCACCACATATTAAATACGTTGCGACATGTGATCACGAGAAAAATCTCGTAATGTTTTAAGTAAATTTCTGACTTTGTGTTGGGCTGCGTTCATAGCCATCCTGGGGCCCCACGCGGCCTGCAGGCGGGACAGCCCTAATGAGACAATCAAGCACACAGAGCCGTCGCATGCAGGAAGTGCTTAGTAAAAGTCAGGAATCATTATCACAGCTGTGAGAGCGACAAAGAGGAGGACGGGAGAACAGGCACCCAAGAGCTGTCTCCGTTGTCCAAGGACTGAGGGTCTCTGGGACGGACACTGGGCCTATTCCGACAAGTGGGAGGGAAAGGGGCTGCACAGCCACCTGTACTTAGGAGAAGGGCCATCCACTCTCCCCTCCTCTGTTCACGCTGTCCCCCACCCTCAAGGTCTTCCCCTCTCCCCATCTGTCCAAACCCCACCACTCCAGGCCCAGCTCTGGGCAACCCAGCGCCTCTCCCTTCTCAGGTCTCCAACAGCACTTCCTCTGTGCCTATAACGCTGGAACTCTATCATCTGCTGTCCTGAACGCCGACCAGCTAAATAAGTATCTGCCTACGGGACGAACGAATGCTTTGCTATGTGCTACTCCGGTGTGCTGAAAGAGACAGTGAGCAATTTGGGAGAGGTCCTAATTCTCATGCTTCTGTTTGTCCCCTATGGCACCCAGCACCATACTGGACACACAGCCCTTGATTAATAAAGGTTTCTGTGCAATGAAAACACATGTTGAGACGACAGTGCTAACTGCGCATCAGCAAGGAGCCAGGTTCAGTGCCCAGGGGATGCAGGACCAGCATGAAAGACCACGGTATTCTAGACTCTCCACCCCATCAATACAAGGACAGACCGCCACCCCTTTCCATCCCTAGAGACCGACTCCACTCACCCACTTCCAGGGCAAAAGGGACGCTGGGCAAACAGTTCTACTCCCCAGCACCCTGCTATTCCCAGGCCTCGACTAGTGAGGCCACGTGTCTAGTCACTTCTGCCACAGAGCCACCGACCCCTGTGATTCCCCAAACCCAACCACAGCAGCCAGGCAAAGCCAAGGTTGCCCACGTGGATGTCCAGAGCAGCTGGGCACCAACTGGCTCTAAGCCTCTTACAGATTAAAGGTCCTAATTTAAACCTCTATTTGAGGTAAGACAAGTGGGTCAGCGCTCGCAGGCCTGTCGGCACAGCTGGTGGAAGGAGAGGCGGCGAGGATCGGAGAAAGAAAGACTCCTCTCCTTTGCGGGGAAGATGAGCCAGGAGATGACAGATCTGAGCGGGATCACCGAGAGGGATCTGCCAGGACTCGCTCCCCGATCGTGTGAACGCTAACCTCCCCCACCATGAGCCTGAGAAACAGGACAACAGGACAAGGTGTAAAGCGGAATGGCCTTCCTCTCCCTGGCCTGGCCTGGGTATGGAAATAACTAATAAGTCAGGAAATGAGAGAGAGAAGAGGCGAGGGACTGCATACACTGCACTCCAGGAGTCATACCTGGTGACAGGAGGGGAGGTGACCTCTGCTCCCAGGCCCTGGGGAGGTTCTCCAGCCTCTGCCAACCAGCTCTCTGCGGCAGGAAATACCAGACACAGGGGATGGAGTGGGGGAGCAGCCGCACACCAGCCTGGATCACGCTGGGAGAGCCTGACTCTGCCACTCTTAAAAAAAGCCCTCTGCCACATCTGTCCCCACAGAAGTGGCCTCTGGGGAAGTCATTGGGACCTGCTGTCTACACTGAGAGCAACGACATTCCTCCAGGAGAGTTGCTCTAACTTTCTGGACCCTGACCCACAGAAAGAAATAAAGTTTACAAGGTCACCCAGTGCACATGCACATCAGCACTTGTTTATGAAGACATGCATATAACTGAAATAAAGCTTCCTGAAATCATATTCATCTTTACTATATACTATGCAATCTAGTATTTTCTATTACAATTTTTTTAATGTTGGTCTCAACCCACTAAATTGATTTTGCCACCCATTAAGGTGTCTGGACTTGCAGTCTGAACCCCAGTCTAGGGAAAATAGGAAAGGGATCTTTTGCTTGAAAGAACTTTTAAAACTCCCTCAAAAACTAACCTCCCCACAAAGCAAAACCCCGCGAAGTGCCCAAGCTGGGTGCAACAGTGAGGGGAGGAAGAGCAGATGTCTTCCTGCCCCCAGAAGTCCCCACGTTTGTCCCTTACTATGCTCAGGGTGCAGGACCTCAGGGGCTCTGAGCTTCCACCCCTAATGATGCCTGTGGTGCCTGCCGGCACGCAGCTCAGCCGGGCGCAGGGTGGAGTTTCAGTCACCGTCCCTCAACCTCATCCGTCCACTGAGTGAACTTACCTATGACACACAGAGGCAGAAATGTCAACACTGTGCTGCCCACACTGGACTTTTTCAAATCTCCAAACAGCCAATCTGTATATCAGATACACTACAAACTCCTAGAGGACAGGAAGTTTGGTTTCTTAATTTATTTTTTAACTGAAGGTACACAGAACTCTTTATAGAATTTTTTTGTGAGAACAGGAACAAAAACAATCCAATTTTAAACTGTGCTCAACCCAGTCACTGTACTTTTCCAAGCAGCCCATGAAATCTTGCCACCGCCTCCTGCAGGCAGCCCTCCCTCATGGGTCAGGACCGCCAGGGAGCTCTCCCAGCCCCAGACCACAGCGAGAGAAAACTCTCACGACTCCTTTCCACAATCACTGTTCCCAGAAATGCAACGCACTGCTTCTCTACATCTGTAATTACTGCTTGAGTATTTCGGTTGGAAACCGGGTCACAGAAAAAAGTTAACATTCCATATTCTGAATTAGTAAGTTTTACAGATTCATTTTTTTCTGTCTTTACCCAGGTAAACTTTTTTGTTCCCTGGCAAACAGAGCA
The DNA here is from genome assembly GCA_004026545.1 of Mormoops blainvillei. Taxonomy (NCBI): domain Eukaryota; kingdom Metazoa; phylum Chordata; class Mammalia; order Chiroptera; family Mormoopidae; genus Mormoops; species Mormoops blainvillei. The sequence continues at coordinate 56,488 of PVJD01006503.1, forward strand.
AACACTGGAACTCTCCATTCATGTCAGTGCACAGAGACTCCCCATTCTCCACCGCTTCTGCAAGCTCATCAGAGCCTCTACAGTGCCTTTAAAACCCAGAAAGCCTGCACAGCGAACGCTCACCTGAATCGATCCCCAAAGACTCCAGGGGAGAGCAACTGTCTGATCCCGCTTTAAGAGCTGACAGCTCCCCCAGCTTATAGTGGGATCTGTAAGTACCCTGATGGTAGATGCCAAACCGTGCTGTTTTGATATTTTTTCTTAGAGAAAGAGACTACAGTTTCCTTACTGTTCCTAATGAGAACTGGCATAAAAAGAGGGTAAGAACCACCGAAACCAAATTCTCAGGAAGTTATTTGGTCAAGGCCCTCCTGAGGCCACCCATACGTTTGCAGCCCACAGCCCCCTTCGGCCACATATACCCCTATGAGAATGTCGACCACCTTTTCCCAACAAGTCATTTCCTCCTTCATCCCCAGGCCACTGCATTGTGCTTTTGGGGCCACAATACTGTGGAAATCAAACACCATCTGTGGAACTCCTTCAACACCCAACTGTTAGCAAACACGTTTTTACTGAGCACCTGATAGGGCCTATGCTAGCCTCTGAGGATTCAACGATGAACAAGGCGGACGAGATCTTCTTGTGTTCCAAGAAACACCCTCCGATTCCCAACTGCCCCTTGTGGTTAATATCACACTTTCCACACTCCCTTCACGTCCCTTTTTATGCTTTGTCTTTTAGCATGAGTGTCTGTCTCTCTCACTGGTCATAGCTCCCTGAGGACAGAGGTCACATCTCGTTCACGTAGGCACATTCCTTCCTTTCCCATTCCCATCCCCACTCTACCCAGCAAGACACAGAGCCTTTAACACAGGAAGCCCTGTACAAACGTGCCTCGATGAATGGATGCTGACGGGTCAGCTAGTGGTCTAAGTAGCAAAGACTGGCCCACCGGGGACAAGCCTTGCTCATCAAGCAGGAACCAGGGGACACAGGAGATGGCCTCTGTGCAGCAGAAAATGCACAGGGCCTCTGGCCAGCCAGCCACCACCTGTGGTTGTCGTCCCAGACATTCATCTTTTAAATAGTGCTTCTGGTCACGGTAGCTGAAAAATAACCCCAAGGGTACGTATTCAGCTGACATGCCTCCTGGACTGTCAAGGTGGATGAAAAGTGTATTTGCACAAGCATTTTCAGCATATAGGTGAGCTAATGGAAGACATGCCACTATGCTTCAAAGGCACATCATCGCTCTCTTTTAAAACAGAGCTGGCTCCTCTAGCTGCCTGCACCATCTCTCCCAGCACCTCTGCCAGCTCACTTCCAAAGCAGCGCTGAGCACAATCACCTCCCTCCTAAATCACAGGGCAGTGCCTCAAGTAGCTGCCATCTTTGCCACCTGTCAGGGCCAGAATGAGGCATCAAGTTTGTGATGCTGTTGTCCCGAATGTCACCCATGCTTTCAATACTACTAAAGAAATGGCTCTAGAAGCCACCACAGAAATCTAGCGGCTGAAATTTGCTGCCTAACAAATACAAGCTTAGGGTACTGAAGTCAGAAAATAGAACTATTCTCTAATACTATTCAGTCAACAAACACGGGTGAAAGGCTGGCTTGGAAGGCAAGGTTAATATGGAAGAACAGATTAGAGCAACCACCACTGATGTAGCATGTACAAGGTCCATTAGGGTGAAGATTAGAATGTCTATTTATATTTATTTAAAAATAAGAAATTAAGCTTTAGTATTATTTAATATCCGAACTGACATTGTGCACTCCTTCAGTTTGTGTCATTGGTCTCCATCACTTAAGGAACACCTTGTGTCTGAGGAGGACATCCAAAACATAGAGGACAGACGGTGGCACCCAGCGGTTTCTGTACTTTAGTATAGTTTACACATGGCTGGTTCAGCAAATTTAAGATATCATCTTCAAGTGATACAATAAATAACAGTTGTAATGAGTGAATCACCTGACAACACTGTCACCAATCACCCCATGGCCAAGTACCCGAAAGACCTGCTCAACTCAAAGATTTTCTTTTTAACCAGAAAATGGGGTTCCAAAATTTGCTGTAATGCGTGCCTGTCAGTAGAATGTTACTTAATGAATGTTTTGAAACAAATAAATATTTAATCTGCCCTTTTAAGATAAAGGTGACATTTTAAATATGGGTAAGAAAGCCTTTACTTTTTGAAAGAGATGTCACAGAAAAGAGCATTTTAGAAAGACATTTGGAAATCATTTCCGCCATTAATGTGATGATGATTCCAAATTCAACTCAAGGATGTCCTCTCTAAAATCCTGTGTCTATGCACACGCTAAAACAATATCCAAACTTTAAAAAAAAAAAATGTCTCAATGAAATGACTAAAATGCAGTGTTTCCGGGGTCATGAGTCCATTTGTACTATGACTTGAACCCATAATAACCTCTTTATAAAGAGGTCTGTTTCAAAATACCCTAACTTGAACCAGACCTTCAAACTGCTATATTGTAAAATACGACCCTAAGGTATTGTGAAAAAATGAGATAGATTCGATTGCATGTTCTTACTAAAAAAAGAGTAATTCTTAAAAAGCCATTCCATTTAATTCTTCGACAACATCTACCTACCTTTTACTACAGCAAGTGACAAAAACCCCTGCTCTCATGGAGCTCATATTCCAGTGGGGAGAAAGAGAAAATATACCACGGGACAGAAATGATGGCGGTGCTACGGAGAAAGAACATGGTAGGGAGGGGTGCAGGGAGTGCCGCCAGCAAAGGCGTGGGGGTCGGGTGGGGCACTGAGAAGGCTCTATCTGAGCAGACACCACGGAAGTGAGAGTCAGCTACAGGGCTCTCTGGAGGAAAGTAGTCCAAACAGAGGGAACAGGAGGTATAAAGGCTCTGAAACAGGAAGTGCCTGGTTTATCTGAGGAACAGCAAGGAGACCAGTCTGGCTGGAGCACAGTGAACAACGGGAAGAGTAGCAGGAGATAAAGACACAGAAGGAAAGCGGGGCCAGACCACGTAGGCCTGCGTTTCAGATATGGTGGCTACTAGGCACGTGAGCACATGAAACGTACCTGGTCCAAGCTGAGATGTGCTATGAGTCTAAGTGAGCATGGTAAAAACAAAAACCATGCGATATATATCAGAAATGAGAATACAGGGATGGGCAAAGTGGGCAAGGACTCCGTGCCAAAGTGTGCTGGAGTACAGCGAGGAGACTACAAGAATGCGTAAACAATGAAGGCCAGAAATTCGCACACAGACGAGACTGCACCAAAGGGCGCTGTGCCACCGCAACATGCTTTTGAGTTAACAAAACCACTGTAATAATCATAACCTGCTTGTCTTTTTCCATCTGAACAACTGTACACCAATTTTTGCCTATTCCCTGTATATTTTACACATTTGTTTACTGATTGGGGTAAATAAGTTATTAAAATAAATTCCACCTGTCTCTTTTTCCTTTTTTAATTTGGCTAGCAGAAAATGTTAAATTGCATATGTGGCCCTCATGTGTAACTCACGTTATACTCCGTTGTACAGTGTTTATAAGCTAAGAGGCTTGTGTACCACTCGAAGGACCATGCCTTTCACTGAGATATGAAAGACACCACTGCAGGGTTTTGAGCATGGCGGGTGTAATGTGACATGTCACAAGGCTGCTGTGAGGACTAGAGCCTGTGAGGGGCAAAGAAGAAACAGGTGAGAGGTGATGATGGCTTGGACCAGGGTGATACCAGTGAAAGTACTTCAGACGGGTCATATTCCAGGTATATTGCAGGTAGAATCACCAAATTTTGCTGCTGGGCTGGATGGACGTAAGAAAAAGAGAAATCATGACCACAGGTATTTTGGATGAGCAACTGGAGAGATGGCATCCCCATAACCAAGATGGGAAGCTGCAGGAGGAACACACTTGTGTGGGAAAATCAGTTCAGTTTTGGGCATGTTAAGTGTGAAATGTCTATTAACATCCAAGATGAAATGTTAACCAGGCAGATGGAGACATCGGTCAGGTCTGTGGTTCAGGGGAGAGGCTGGGCTTGAGGTAAATAACTGAAGGTCATCAAATGTAGATTTCTTTAACTTTTCGTTCTGGAACATTGCAACTATAAATAAAATTAGAGGCAGTATAATAAACCCCCAGGTACCCATCACCTAGCTTCAACCCTTATCAACTCATAGTCAAGCTTGTTTATTTCCTGGGATGATTTTGAGGCAAATTCTATACATCATTCATCTATTCTAGAAGGTATTTAAAGCCTCAGGAGAAGGTCACAAAAAGAAAGAGAGAAGATGAAAAGGAGGTGCCCTGGGGCCTTCTCATGTCCAGAGGTCAGGGAGTTGAGACGCTGAAAAGAACAGCCAATAAGATGGCTGGAAAGCCAGAAATGTCCTAAAGCCACATGAAGAAAGAGCTTCGAAGGAAAGGGTATGACCAGCTGGGTCAAATGCTGTGGCAGCTACTACGATGAAGACTAGGAAGTGACCACCAGGCTTAATTCCACGGAGGTCACTACGAGCCTCGTCGGGAGCACTTCCATCCAGGGTGGTGTGGGAGACAGCAAGGAATGAAAACTCTTTAAGGGGCAGAGGAGCGAGCAGTGTCTGGAGCCAAAGGCTGTTTTTTCCAGGTGAGAAGAACAGCAGCATGTGGAAAAGATCCAGTAGAGTGGGGAAAACTGGAGATGCAGGAAGGGGAGGGGAGTCCTGGAGCAGCCGCTGAGTATGGAAGGACGGGGCGGCCCTCAGACTGGACCTCAATGCGCACCTGGGAGAGGGCAGAGCCTACGCTGTATCACAGCCTCTTGTGTGTGTGTATGTTTATAACGTAGGTAATGTATCAGTAGAGCAAGGCTGCAGATAAACTGTAAATACACACATGCATAAGGGGATTTCTCAAAAGATTTAACCAATGTTGAGTGCATTATCAAAATAATTAAAGACTACTTAACTGGAAAAAAAATAAAGCATACAATCAAACTCTAAAGCTAGGTAGCCTTCAGTGGCTGACATACATATCACAGTGTATTTTACATATCCTGCATTATTATGTTAAGTATACAATAAAAGACCTAGAAAAGGTAAGGTAAGGTAATACATCTTTCTATCTGAGAATAGATATTTTTATTAACTAAGATTTTTTAAAAAGGTTCAGCACTGGCCAAGAGGCTCAGTTTGGTAGAGTATCATCCTGTACACAAAAAGGTTGGGGGGTTTTTGATTCCTGGTCAAGGCATATACCTAGGTTGCAGGTTCAATCCCCAGTCAGGGCATATACAGAAGGCAACCAATAAATGTTTCTCTTTTATGTCAATCTCTCTCTCTCTCACAAAAGAAAGATAAAGAAGGAAGGGAGGGAGGGAGGGAAGGAAAAAAGACACCCTGGCCAGTGTGGCTCAGTTGGTTGGAGCAACATCGTGTAAACTGTAAGGTTGCGGGTTCAATTCCTGGTCAGGGCACATGCCTGGGTTATAGGTTCAGTCCTTGGTCTGGATGCGTACAAAAGGCAACCGATCGGTTTCTCTCACATCGATATTTCTCTTTCTCCCCCACTTCCTTTCTATAAAAGCAATGAAAAAAAATGTCCGTGGGTGAGGATACTAAATAAATAGATAAATAAATAAATAAATCTTTTAAAAAAGACTCAGACACTATAATCCAGAAACTGCAACACAGCTGCATTTGAACTGCAAATGAAAAAGGAAAAAATACAACAGAAATCACAAACCCTCATTAACATCAGAGTGTCACAGAGAGCAAATATAAGTCTGATTATTTATTTACATAGAGAAATGCAAATCAGTTAATAGTTTTATTAGTAAGGCAGGCCTGAATTGGACCGTCAAATTCTGCTATTGAGACAACATGGTTACCCAATACCATGCTGCTTGGCAAAGAACAACAAATCAAGAAAGTGAGCCTAATTAGGCAAGGTAGCCTAAGCAGAACAGGCAGGACCCCAAACCGATCCGAAGTGTCCACAGAGACACAGAAACATCCAAGTTGCTCAAAGAGCCCGTCAGCATCACTTGGCGTGTGCCGAGCCCTCTAACAGTTCTCCATTTTAACTTGTTTCACTATAAAGACTCAACCCAGAGTGGCTTGAGTAAATGGACAGAATCAAAGTCAGTCAATGGCACTGCTAAAAATCCCCGTCACATGGCTATGAAACAGAAGCCTGGCAGAGAAGCCACCTTGAACATTCTAGGGGTACCCATTACCAACCACATAAAATGACAGCAGGAGAACATGAATACAAAGTCCTAGAACGTGGCAGATCTTTCAGCCCGGAAGTGATGGTCATGGTCACCCAACGTGGGGGAAAGAGACAACCAGCAGACCCACAACTGCGGTAATGTGGTCAGACTGTCAGTTCCACCAGAGCCGGGCCCTGTCTGTCTTTTCAAATCTGTATGCCCAGTACCTGGCACAGAGTAGGCTCTCAAGAAATATTTATTGAAGGAATAAAAAAAGATTGGTTACATTGAACCACAAAGGCAAGGAATAATGAAGAATGCTCAAAAATCACAAAATGGTTCAGTGAAACTCAGGAAAACTGGAGTGGCAGCTGGACGGAGATAGAGGGAGCCAGCTATACAAACCTAAAAGGCAGGACTGCAAAACATAAATTCTTTTCAGAATGACCACAGTCTTCATGGACAGAGACTTTGAGATTAATCATCAACTAAAGGAAACGTGTGAATCTTGTCTGGAGCTTAATCCAAACAAAACCAACTATTAAAAAAAAATGAGACAAGCAAGAAAATTTAAATATTGTTGGGTGGCTGGTGATATTTAGAAAACACAGTGCTTTTGCAAGGAGCAATGCTACTACTGGGGCTTGTCATTAAAAGGTATTTTATATATGTGTTTAGGGATACACAATGGAGTATTTATGATGAAATACAATGTCCTGGATTTGCTGTAAAATAATCTCAGGACAGAATAAGAAATAAAGTGGGTGGGGGTATAAGTAAAGCAAGAGGGCCATGTGTTGATATGTTGAAACTGAGGGATGGGAATACTGAAGTTTCTTACACTAACTCTACCTTCATATACATGTGAAATTTCCCACAGTAAGAATATTAAAGAGAAAAGTAACCATAATTTCAAACTGCAGTTAATGACCTTGCACCTGCCCCACCGCAGGGCAATGTGGTATGCTGGGTCATACCTGGACATGGTCATTTCCAAGAAGGCCTACAGACAGAACTGAGAGTCCTGTCTTTTCTTCGTCACTGCCATCATCTTCATCTGGGACTCACCTGTTTCAGTTCTGCTTTTACTCTGGGCCTGGACACGCCTCTATGGGTTCTAGGGTGTTCCACCATAAATATCTTTGCTGCAAATCTTTTCACTGCACTACTTATTGGCCATAAGACAATTTCACCATAAAAGATAAAATAACTGGTTGACAATTTGGTTTACATTTGGCAGACTTCATGTATTCGACCTAAATATCAATTTGGTGTCATTTCTCCATGGACGAAGTTCTCACAGTTACTCCCATCTTTACATTTTAAAAATCTCAGCCCTCATAATGGTCTATCTAGTGATGAGTAGACGTGGGGGTCTTAAAAATAGTGGATGGCGGTAACTACATGCAGAGCAGATTGCAAAGCTCCGTGTAATGCCAGATTGCATACTCTACCGGAAGATGATCACAGATCAGTTTGCAAATCCTTCAGTGAGCTCGGCGAGCCCTCCTGTCCATCAAATTCAAAGTTTGCCGTTCTATGCAAATACAAGAGAGGAGGCTGCTAATTCGTAACAGTCTTCCGGGGCATTAATTATCGCTGCTTTAGTTGGAAACGACACCTCTCTTAATGAAAGAAGAAGAAATTTTAGTGAAAAAGGGAAAAAGTGCCACTCTGAATGAGACAAATCAACAAGCAAAGAAGAAAATGTATAACACGGTGAATGGAAAACTTCGGAGACAATACGTTTTCATTTTTCACAATAAAGTCTTTTTAATTTTGTTATTAATTTGTTCATGTTTCATTATATCCTTTTAAATGTTCCTCTTTTATTTTTCGTTCTTTTGTATTTTATAATGAAATCGCCTTAGGGCCTACCAGTTTCAGGCAAAGAGCTTGGGGTGAGGCGTTTACGACGAAACCACCAGACGTGGCCTCTGCTTCCCCTCGCTGGTTTCTACTCTCGCGCCCCAGTCGCACCTTCCCTGACGCAGGCTGGCTCCTCTTCCTTCCCCAGCCCTCTGCTTTCTCCAATGATACGGGTGCCGCCAACACGCCTCTTTGTACCGGGTCATTCTCCTCCTTGTCATTGTCCTAATGCCAAAGGATTCTCTCATTCCCACCTGGGGTCAATCTTTCTATGTCCTTTTCTCCTCCGTGGTACCTGCATCACCAGCACGTCCCAGTGCGTCCCTATCCCCCGAAATGTGTCACACGCACTGATGTAAGGTCCTCCTCTCTTCCTCCACCCACCTCCTCAGATCCCTCCTGCATTTTTCCGGGACAGACCAAATAAGGATGGGCGGTCCTTAAACATCTGTGTGCCTACCCGGTGTCAAGCACAGTACCCGCACTGGGTGACGGCAATGAACAAGACGGACATAGACATGCGCACTTGAAGCTTACGCTAGTGCAGACTGTGTTCTGACCGGATCAACTGTCCCTATACCTTCCGGACCAGACAGTGAGTCCTTTATTTATTCTCTATCCCCCCAACTCCACACAGTGTCCGGTACATAACGGATCCTTAATCAATACTGGGTAAATGACTGATTCTGCAAGTCAGTGCCCCTGTCACCACATCAGAGTACTAGGAGGTCACTCTAAACTCTACAAAGGAAAGGTATTTAGAGAGTTGTTTTCATGAGGGCCTTTTTCTTCTTCTTTTGGATGGCTGATGGCCTCTGGGGAAAAGTGTGCAGGGGAGGTTCACATGGAGTCAGGCCCCTAGCACCAGACTTACCATAACCAGCTAAAAGCGACCCCGAGTGTGCTTAGCTGCTGTTCTCCTCTGCTATTCTGGGCCGTCTGCTCACTCCTCGCTCTGCCAGCCTCCTCCCTTCCAACTGCGGTGGCAATAAGCCTCGGGCCCCCCCGACACCTGCTGCTCCCAGCGCTCAGCTTCCCTTTGCCACCAAAGGGCCTCACTTCCCAGCTCAGCCCTGAGCAGAAGACGCCAGACTGTTGTGGCTGCTGTTTTGTAAACGCAGGAACTTTGAATTAGTCCTGTTCCCGCCAGGGGTTTCACCAAGGCTCCAGCTTGAGGACCAAGTCAAAAAAGGTGGGAGCCAGGACACACGGGGCCTCCGTAAAGGCCGGCGGCAAGGACAGTGAGCAGAGACTCTGGCCCCAGGCCAGCACAGACACGCACCCCACCAACTCCAAGCCACAGGGCCTTGTTCCCAGAATGGACAAGCGCCAGGCTCGGGCCGACGAACCAGGCTGGGTTGCAAGCCCTTGCTGCAGCTGCATCTCCAGGGCCTTGGCACTAAAGAGACAATGAGGCCGGAAGTGACAAAGCAAAGATACCAAGAAAAACATGCTGCAGGGCCCAGCAGAACCAGTGGCCCTCCCCTTCTCCTTACCAAAGACTGGGTGTGGGTTGGTCCATTCTCTGCAGGGGCCTAGGCAATAAGGGGGAGGCTACCTTGTCACATGAAGGCCATAACCCACCCCTGTGAGGATTTCAGGTCTCCAGGCCCGAAGAAGTGTGTGTGGGAGAAGGTCGCGAGATACCCTCCAGGTTCCGGAGATAGGACTGAAAATGAAAGGGGTTCCCAGATCCTCGATACTGTCCTGAGGCAGAATCCAAAAATCTACTATCTCGATTGTCACATCATCCCCTCATGGGATCACAAAAGCAGGCCCAGGCCGACTCTTCAAGAACTCCAGGAGTCTGAACGGCCATAGTAAGTGTCCCCCATGAAGACGCAAGCACTTTCCTGCTGGTGGATGGCAGGGCTGGCAAACTTTTCTTAAAAGGCAAGACAGTAAATATTTTAGGCTTGTGGGTCATATGGTCTCTGTTTCAGCTACAGTAAGTCCTCACTTAAAGTCATGGATAGGTTCTTGGAAACTACAACTTTAACCAAAATGATATGTAACAAAACCAGTTTCATGACGGGCTAACTGATATAAATAAGAGTTAATTCCTAGGACATATTTCTGGTCACAGTATCATCACCAAACTTCTAAATAAAGACCCAAAACACTTTTAATATTAAATATTGAAATAAATGTGAGCCTATGCATACATTTAAAAAAGATGAATAAAAACAAGAAAGATCATTATTTTCCAACCTGCTTATTCCAGTTCAGGGTCACGGGTGACAGGAGCCTCTCCCAGCATCTCCGGGCACCAGACGGGTAGTCACCCTGGACAGGACGCCCTTCCCCTGTGGGGCCACTCACACCCACAGTCACTCAGAGTGGGACAGTTCAGCCACACCAGGCCATCTAAGGGTCACATCTTTGGGATGCGGGAGGAAACCAAAACACCTAAGAAAACCCACGCAGACATGGGAAGAACATGCAAACTCCACAGACTGTGGCCCTGGCTAGGAATGGATTTTTTATCTTCTTCGACGTTATGATAAAACAACATTAAACGAAACATTGGAGGACCTCTTACACTCAACTCCACCAAAGCAGCATGAAAGCAGTCATAAACGAACAAGCAACGGCCATGTGTGTGTTCCAGTAAAACTGTATTTACGAAAGCAGGCATCTGGCCCACAGGTCGCAGTCTGCCAACTCCTGATCTTCCTTCATTCCCAAATCCCAGGAGGAACGGAGGCCAACCTCCACCAGGAGGGGTCCCACCCAGTCTGGGGACAGGGCCCTGCCTGGGGACCAGGCCTCCATTTCTGCTGCTGCTCCCTCTCACAAGACAACAGAGAAGTTCGGGCTGCTTGTTTAAAAAGAAAACCCCGGCTTGCATCAGAAACCTGAACGAAGGAGTTATAACAAACGCTTTGGACATCAAATTCAAAGGCCTTAACGCTGGAAAGAACGAGACCTCTTGGACCAGGCACTGAGGTCTGGGAAAGGAAGTGACTTGCCCAAGACCATGTGGCTGGTAGAGACCTCCTGACTCTGTCCAGCGCTCCTAATCCCGTAGAGCAGTGATTTTCAACCTCTTTCATCTCATGGCGCACATAAACTAATTGCTAAAATTCTGCAGCACACCAAAAAAAGGTATTTTTGGCCAATCTGACAACAACGGGTATAACTTTGACTTACCAAAAAATAGTAATTACCTACCCTTTTTGTTCCACTTTAAAAAAAATCAGGTGCCCATACTTGTACACAAGGATTTCTGGTATCAAGAAGTAACCAATCAGATGCAACTTTATTCTGCAACGTGTCCAATAAGATACAACTCTATTTTATGACCTATGTATGTATGGTTCAAGACAGAGCATTCACACCGGATGGCTATCATTGTGTTGGCTGTTGTCATTTTTTTTTATTTGACACTCTAAGGGAAAAGAGGTCAGTGTCCCTGACTAAATAGGTATTACGTGTTTTAAAAATTCTTGTGGCATACCAAGAGTGACGACTGAAAAAGAACCAGAACCAACAGCCTTTCCAGTGGAGACTAACGACCTACGTATGACACATCTCTATACCGCATCCTGGGGACTCTCAGTGACTTCTACGTGAACTACCCTTTGGAGAGGGTAATTTTATCTACCTTTCCAGGACATATCTCCCTGGTCATAGTTACTAAGGAAAAGAAAACTTAAACACAAACCTGAACTTCAAAACGGGGGCGTGGTTTGGTAGAAAACGTGGGCGTTCTTGAGCAGAAACTGGTCCAGCCGTCTGGGCGGGCCCTGGGACAATAAACAAGGACGCCAGGCACACAGCCCCACCCAACGCTGGGCCACTGCCCCTGGCCCTGGGGTCTCTCTCCACACGCCTTCTCAGCAACCTCGCGCCTTCAATGCTTCTCAACGACTTCCTCCAAATCTCCTTCCAGAAATGACTGCCCTTGCAAACTGTACTTGCCTGACCATAAGCATATCTATCCAGACACTCCACCATCGTCTTGAAGGCGACATGTCTAAAACCAAAACAAACATAGCTCCCCCAAAGAAGTTTGAATAGAAGTTTGATTTTTCTATTTCTGTCAATCACTGAGGTTCAAAATTTCAGCACCTTCTCTTCTCCATGTCCTGTCCCCAAGCCAGAGTGACTCTCTGAACCACCTCTTCCTCTGCATTCCCACAGGCTCCACTTCATGTATCCCCTCCAGTCCGGTATATTGCCAGTCTTCTGTCTGGGGCCTAGATTCTGAGCTTGAAACACGGCCAAGCTGATCTCCCCCTATATCTCCATCCCCCTCCCATCCAACCTCTTCAAGGTCAAGGCCCAGTCCTTGACCTGTCTTCCCAGCTCCCAGAACCTGACCTAACATGGCAGGTACTCAGTAAATGCTGAATGACTGAATCCTGGCTTTCATCAGGAGCCATGACCACACGAGAAACCTCAGGGCTTCCCTGTTCCCACCACTGTGAAGGGCGCCCAGACCGCCAGGCTCTGCAGGCCTCCATCCTCCCACCCACCCTCCCGCCCACAGCTCTGCCATCTCAGAAACAAGCTCCATCCAGCTGATGGGTGCCTAACCTCCTCATGTGCCCGTCATTCCTGCATCCACCTCTCTGCCCACGCTCTGCTCGCCTGCTCTGCAATGACGTCCACGCCCTTCCCCCTCCATCCACTCCAACTCCTACACAACTGCCCAGCTCTGGGGGAGACGGGAGATGCAGGAAGTGGGAGATCATTTTTAAAAATTGGGAAAAGGGGGCATGACGAAGACATGCTGAGGTCTCTGATCTCTGGAACCATCACCCACCCAGTGGGTCACAGGCGATTGGAGAAGGCAGAGGCAAGAGGAGGAGCCAGATTTTTCCACTGAACGAAAGGCACGATTTTCATCACTGCTTCTGTTGCCCTGGTAACCAGGGACAGCCCAGTGGAGAGTACAGTAAAAGAACACCATGTTTATCTTTGCTTTCTGATCCACTTCCCTGTACACTCTCCCCTGACTTTTCCCTAGCCCCAAGGCCCGCACCAAATTCCATAATGCTACCACCATCCTGCTAATCACTCTTGCTCAAAGCCTCGAAGGCGGAGCCAACTTCTGCCCCTCTTTATCGGGCACTGTGTACCATGCATTCTTCCACTGCAACAATTCTGGGGGTCACCACACCCATGTGCCACACCAGGGGGCCCCGAGAAGAAAAAGCTGACCTCAAAGCACAGGAGTGGCATCCACTCCGCCCGAGAATGCCCGGGGGCAACTGGGACTAGAGAGCAAGACAGTGAGGAGGGCTGCCCAGCCAACCCCTCTTTCTCAGCCCCAGGCAGCTGGTGTGGAGTGTGCACTGGTTCTCCATTCCCCCTCCTATGCCCAGGATCAGGAGAACAAACGAGCCAGGTCGAGTTGAGAATGGAGGGAGTATGTCTACCCACAAGCTTTCACAGATCCTGCCTCCCCCCCAGACACAGTGTCTGCGTGACCTGAGCGTGGAGACACAGTACTTGCCCTGGTAGATTATATAAGCGTTATGTAACATGGTGGCACCAATAAGCACATAGTGCCAGGGACAGGCCAGGGGTGGAACCAAACCCAAGGGGCTGGAAGTAACAGCCCTCTCACCACCAATGCCAAAGCAACACCAGGCCCTGGCTGCCCCGGCCCTGTCTATACCTGCTCCTTCCACCCGAGATGACATAGAGAGAGACTTGCCTGGCTCTGCATTCTTCTTCCCACGCTGGGCAACAGGGAGGGGCCGCGGCACCATCACCACCCTGGCCCATGGCAGCCTCCATCCATTCCGCCTAAGGTGGCCAGGCTGCCCTTCCCACACGGAAGCAGCAAGGGGGCCACAGGCAGGGGAGAGGGTGTGAGCCAGCAGCCCCCTCCTCTCTGTCCGTGCACTAGAATGGGTTTGTTTGGGGAAAAGTGCTGCAGCAGCTTCAGGATTGGCTGGGCCAGCCGTCCCTCTGTCCCTCTGTTCTGTCATTTGCCGTTCCTCTAAAAAACAAAACAAATCGAAAGGGAAAGAAAAAAAATTGTACACATTTGGCAAATGATGAATTCCAAATTTTGGTTTATGGCTGCAGATAAAGCTAAAAGGAGTGGGACTTATGGACATCAGCCAATTTCCATAAGCCCACATCTCCCACCATATCCTGATCAACCCACCACCTATGGACTTGGGCTGTAGGCCTGGAGATTCCCTCTCGCCTCCGGTAACCCCTCCCTCTCCCCCAGCCCCTGTCTCCGGAGCGGCTTCCGTTGCTGGAGCTTCAATCTTTGGCATTCCCGCCTCCCTACCCCAAGTCTCTGCAGACTGCTCTGAGTATGGGGCTCCCAGATATGCACGCAGGAGCCAGGCAGCTGGCTTGGGCAGTTCGGGGCAATTCTGGGCCAGGTGTTCATCAGACTCCTCCACCCTCACCACCACACCCACTTTATTATTATTTTGGGGGGAGGGGTGGGGGGGTGCCGGACAGAGACAGAGCCAAATGGCATCTCCCGCAGCGCCTGCCCTCTCCCGAGCTAAGCCTCTGGCCTTCCCGCCTCCTCTTCCACACGCACCTCTGCGCCCCCTGAAGAAGGGGGGGAGAGAGAAATATGCATTAGTATCACGAGCCTTTGCGCACCATCCCTCGCCCCCTCAACCACCTGTCTCTGCGCTCTCCATCCCCCACAGCCTTCCACAACTCCGGGCGCCCCCTCTGCAGCAAAGGGGCACCACGCCCACTGCGGAGAGGAGCAACGCAAGGTGGGGAGTGGGTAGGGGCTCCAGGGCCGCCCCGGGGGGCTGCCACTCCACCTCCCCCGCCCCGCTGGCCGCGGCCCCAGAGCCCGGGGACCGCCCGGGGCTGCTCCGGGCCTGGATCCACATCCCCCACATGGCGAGGGCTGCCGCGCCCGGGCGCCGCGCCGCAGCGGGGGTGGGGCACGGCCGGAGCGCAGCCGGGCCCGGAGCATCGCCCCCAGGGGCCCACCCCTGCCCCGGGGCTCTACGAGCCCGCCTGCAGGCCCGGTCCGAGGTGCACCCACCCACCTGGCCGGAATTCTGCCTTCACCTCCCGCAGCGGCTTCCTTCCTGGGGTGCTGCGCCACCCGCCCGACCGTCCCGCGAGCGCCCCGCGGGAGGTGCGAGATGCGCAGCCGCTGCGGACGCCAGCCCCACCGCCGCCGTTGCCCCGGCGTGTGAGCTCAGCCCGCTCGCGCGCCCGCGCTTCCCACGCTCGGCGCCCGGCGCCGCGCCACCCAGCGGCCACGGTGGGCACGGCACGCTGGTGTCCGGGAAAATCTGACGCAGCTCAGCCGACTGATTTGGACATTATCAGAATTTGGTCATTAGTTTGCTGAGGGGTGGAGGACTTACAGGCCGTTATGACCACCTCTAGCCTTAGGGCAGAACGTCTCCCACCCACCCTGTCTCTGAGGGAGATTCCCTGATTCCCTCCCCCCCGCAGCCCCCCCACCTCACCCCCGCTTTCCTCTGACCTTGCTTCCATATCTCTCTCAGGGCAGTGGAGACTGTGGTGAGGGTGGTGACTACCCCTGTAAAATGGGGGTGGGGATCAGGAACGGGCAAAGGGCAGGAAACTCTTGAGGCTGGCATTCCAAGGCCTCTTTGGTCCTGTCTAGAAACATCAGGTGTGCACAGGTCACTTCCCCAGCCAGCTTCCTTTTTTTAAGTTCCGACCCACCTGTAAATTCTAATTTTGGAGATTTAGAGTACTGTTTTTTAAACTTTTTTTGTTTTTTTCAGATCTAGACCCCTTGGAGAACTGGAGAAGTGCTGTGGGCCCTCCCTGCAGGATACATCAGTATAATTTTGCATGGTCGGAATTCTCAGACATCTCAAAGCTGCCTGGACCCCAGCTTAAGAACTCTGCAGATACACTAAGGTAGCAGGAGACTGAGCTGTTGATTACCCAAACCTGCTGCCCTCTTTGCTCACACTATTCCCCCTTCAGGAACATCTCCATACCCCAATCCTGCATTTCTGCCTGCAGAAACCCCCACCTCTCCTTGAAGACCAGCTCTCAGCATTTCCCTCCCTGATTTTCCCATTCAGAGGTGCCATCTACGACCTGTGTTTTCGGGGACCATGTTCTTTATGCCATTTATGTCTTTTAACGCTATACACGAGGACCTGTAGCTATTTTTGTGGTTGATTGTCTTATTGCTTCTTCTAGACTATAAACTCTCTGAAGGTCAGCTCCCCCTCTGCAGTTACTAAGGTGCGTTACATGGTATACCCTTGACGAATAGCTCTTAAGTAACCAAAGGAAGTTGGGTTGTGAAAACAGGAGGTCCACAGGAGGCCCAGGGAGATGAATACCTTTGTTCCAGAGGAACTCAACACCCCTCCTCTGCCTCGATGCTCCACCATCACCATCTACCCACCACAGGCACACCTCAGCACCTGGCAAACAGAAGTTTCAAGTTGGCAACATTTTTCTATGCATACCTCCTCTTCTGCACAAGACAGCCATAATTTAGAGGTCCCTGGATGAAGTTGGGCTGCAAGTTCATGCAGGATACACCTGCCAAATAGCAGGTGTTCTACTTCCAGCATCCTCTAGTCCAGTAAAGAACACAACCACTCACCAGTTGCACATGCCAGAAACAAGCCGGATGTCACCCTTGACTCCTCCCTCTCATTTCCCTCCCTCCACGCACATTCCCATCAGTCACCACAGCCTGATTTTATGTGTTTAATCTATTTCAAAGATGGCCCTTCTTCCCGGCCCTATGGTCTCATCCTGAGCTCAGACCATCACTATCTCTTGCCTGAATTTCTGCATCTGTCTCCATCCTAACTAGCCCACCTGCTTCCAGTCTCGCCAGCTCAGATCCAGCCTGCACATTCCCAGCCAGAAGGATCTTCCAAAACTCTCAATCACTTCCCTGCTTAAAGCACTTGGGTAGCTCCACATTTTCTAAGGATGAGGTCCAAACTCCTTCATGCAGCTCACTAGGCCTCCAAGCTCTGACCCTCAGCTAACCCTCCAGCTTCCTCCCTTGCCACTTCCCGCTTACCTTTTATGCTTCCCTCATCCCAAACATCATGTTCTTTCCCACCTTGAGGTGACAGCCCTTCCCTGACTTTTTATGAGGCTATGTCCTACTCATTCTTCGGGTTTCCCTACTGTTTTCTCTTACGCCGCCCTGTCTTCCCTACTACCACACCCGTTGTGCAGTATTATGCCTCTCTTGCGTAATGTCCGCTTTCCCTGTCATACTAGGAGCTCTGCAATAGTATCCTCAATCCCTAGCACAATACCGCGTGCCACGTAGGAATGCAACCAGTAATTATTGAATGAATGAAAGCTTTGAGCATGACACAGACTCAGGTGAGAGACTCTAGGGCAAATGCAGTGATTTTTCTCTCCTGAAACATGGGAATAGTAATACTCAGTTTTCCTCTGAAATTTGCCATAGATATATGTGAAAGCACTAGCAATTTTGAAATTCTCTCTCATACATGCGTAGTATACAGTACATACAGCAGTATTATATTATTACATTACATATTATATATAATAACAGTATTATATTACTTCACTTGATCCTCACCATAACATTGCGAGGTAGGCAACTGTCATTTCCCACTTTGCATAAGAGGAAACTGAAGGAGGACAATGTAAAGCCAATTTGCATAAGATCACCTAGCTAGTTGCCAGGGAACAGAGCCTTGTCACTGGGTTCCAAGCCCAGGCTTCCTCTCCTCATCACCACTGCCCCTCCCTTCATCCCCAAACTAGGAAGCAATGTTATGGCACATGCATGTTGACATCCTGTGGATCGTGCAGCTTGCAAATGTCACCGCTCACCATTTCTAAAGGGTTTTTTGGGGGTGGTGGTGATGGTTTGTTGGTACAAAGTATATAACAACGGGTATTAGGGCAGAAAGGAGTGGTGTCAGAAGCCACTGACCTTGGGACTGACCCTATACTCCCCATCTCTGCCTCTTCTCCCACCCTGGAGGGGTTACCTTGATTGACAGCCCCCTTTCACCACGTAATTGGACCTTTGAGGGCTCTGAGGTTCCTAGGAGCTGGAGACCTTCTATTACCTCCATATTTCTGATGCTGCCTGTCAGCAGACATTTCCTGGGCTCTTGCTAAGTGCTTTGTCACTGCCTGTGGAAGCCTGGCCAAATGACTTAACCCCTCTGAGGCACAGTTTCCCCATTCTGCAAAATGGGATCAGTAATCACATGGCTGTTGTGAGGATTAAACAAGACAACAGAGCAGCTGCCAGTGGGCAGTTGCTAGTGGAGACTCCTGCCTCCAATACTCCACCTTGGGTCTGCTAGTTTCATTCCAGGGCATGGGACTGTCCATTTGGTAACCAGGGAAGGATGGAGAGGAACTGAGGGGTCAGAAAAGAGAGGAAAGGACTACAAAGGCCACAGGTCTCCCTACCGTGCCCCTCCCAAGGACATGGAGAGCTGTGGGGCTCAGAACCTGTTTGAACTGTTCAAGAATGACTTCTGAGTTTCTGGGCACTTTGAGTGTGTATGACACAGTCAGCCCTGGTGATGAGAAGCTATTCCAAGCTCTTGGTGGACAGGGGGCTCGGACCCCTGAGAGCCAGGAAGCAGGGAAAGGGCAGAGCAGCCATCTTTTGCTAACCCCAGCTGTGAGGGTTCATATGCGGCTCCTTTTAGGGGGTCTCCCAGCAACAACTCTAGGGCATTCTGAGAATATCAATGAAACCATCAAACAAGATGTTAGCAACATAAAGAATAAAGGTGGTGCCTGCCACATAGTAGGAACTCACAATATGTGTTTACTTCCCTAAGATGTGTGCTCTTCAGCATCAGGGTGTAGAGCCCCCTGATCCTGGGTCTTCTGGCAACGCTGCCTTTGCACAAAACATGTTTGCTTCTCGCTGCGTCCAGTGCCCCAGGGAACAGCCAGTGGAACTGCCCGTTGCAGATCCCCTGCGTGTGGTTAGGGTGGTTTTTCTCTTTAAAGATTAAATCATTTTTTTCCCTTTTCTGCTCAACAAAGACAACAGCCCTTCGGTTTTTGATAAACGTCGCTTTCCTAGTAGCAGGTGGATTTGCCCCAGGCACTAAGAGCGGTGCTTTTAAAACATACACATGCCCAGCTGTTTGAATCTGCTACTTCTTATTTCTCTTATCTTCTGCCCTGGGGGCTTAGTTTTCTCTGCCTTAGCAGGCTGATAATATGTGGAAGGATGAAAACAGTTTTAATTAATAGACTAATTAGTGATACAAGCCTTTAATAGTTGATTATAGGAAAGCCATTCCCCACCCCCCAAGTGATTGATTTATTTATTGCTGTTGTGCTTCATTATGGCACAACAGTCGGCTTCAGTTTATCTATTGGTTGGTTCAATGGGACTTTTCCTCTTTTCCTCCTCCCCCTTCCCCTTGCTAATGGTCAGCACAGGCAGAACGGTAGAACTCAGGCCAGCTGACAAGCCGCTCTGCATGGATATAAATGTTGGGATTCTGATACCACTCCATCTCGAGAGCTCGTAGCTAGAAAGGGAATAGGAGGTATCGGAAAAAAGAAGGCAAGACACTCCTGCCCACATTGTTGGCTTATCTCCCCACGGCCCTCCTCTCTTGATTCATACCTGTTGATAAGCCATGATTAGCACGCATGTCAGTTACATTCAAGCACAGCCCAGTGTGGAGCTTAAGAGCATGCACTGAAACTGACTACCTAGGTTCAAACCTTGGCTCTCCCACTGGCTAGCTGTGTGGTCTGAGCAAGTCACCTAAGCTCAGTTTGCCTCAGGTTTCTCATTGGTGGTCTGGAAGTACAATTGTTCGTCCCTAGGACTGTTGTGAAGATTAAATGAGACAAGACAGGAAAAGCAGTTAGCACAGTACCTAGCATATACTAAACCCTCAATAACATTGGCTATGATAGTTACTACTGCCGGAAATTATTTAACCTACCTAATGCATAGAAGGAACTAGATAAATGTTAATAGAATAAATGAATGATTATATCATTGTTTTCACGTAGACTGTGAGCCCTTGAAGTTCAAATAGGTAAAGAAAAGAGGAAATTGCTCCCTAAATCATAATAAGAAGCTACCTTTTGTTGAGTGCTTACCCTGGGCTAGGCTCTGAGCTAATTGCTTTATTCTCTCATTTAGTCCTTAAATAACCTGATTTTTACAGGCCTCCTTGGATCATGTTTTCTTTAAATAGCCCCAGTCCCCACACCAAGTTCTGAGAGATACCTGTGTTTCCCCCAGGATTTCCAAGGACTCTTGGGGGATGGGCTCACATTTTCATGATCACTTTCCCTTATGAATTCCTGTTCAGTCCAAATTCCAGCTCTTTCATCTGCCTCCTGACAATGCCATCCTCCTGTCCCATTATCGTTACTCATAGCAAGCTGAGCCCTTCCTTTTGTCCTTTCTTCTATCCCTAGAGCCCCCAGAACACAGGGCCATTTTGTGTGGAAGGCATTTACCGAAGGTCCGAGGCTATAAAGGATAGTTATAGCAGCACTTAGAGCAAGTGGGAGCTGGAAATCACCGCGCTGCAATGCCCCACCTCCCTGGCCCCAGGGCCCTCTCCGCTGGCTGTTCTGCCTCTCACGGCCCTGCCTGTAGCCATTTTCCCTCCTAGCACTCTTCTCCGCCATCTCTTTACTGTCCCCCACCTCTCCCATCTGATGATGAAAACAGATAGCTATTACTTTATGACACAAAGAAATGTAGCTCTTTGTAGCAAACATCTCCATCCTGGGCTCTTCTCAGTCGGGGGTCAGAAAAGGAGCTAGGGAGACGGGTGAAGTATGAGGGTGCTCGGCTGCTTTTCTCAGCCACAAAGGTTTACCAAAGTGTTTTCTTCCGCGAAGGAGCCACGCACCTCTGAGATGAGTCCTGCCCCATCCTAGAATGAAGAAAGGTGGCAGTCAAATATTTACACAATTTTTTTCTCTTTCTGTTATACTTCTGGTAATGCTATGTGGTAGGTATCACTATCCTATTCCCATTTTTTTCCAGATGAGGAGGCTGAGAATTGAAAAAGTTGAAAAAAAAAATAACCTACTTGGAGTCCCATAGTTAGTATTAGAGCTGGATTCTCATACAGGCCTCTCTGATCCCAAAGCCAGAGAAATTGACCACAACAACATGCGGTCACTTAATGCAGCTCAGGAGGTTCTGAGATAGGTTCCACTCACGGGGCAAGCTTTCTCAGGACATTGTTCTGTGGGAGAGGTGGTGTGGGTCGTAGGAAGGTGAATTGATTGACCGGAGGCCAAAGACATTGAAACAGAGTTAGAACTAGAAATAGCCACATATCTATGGCTTCAGGTAAGGAGACCGAAGAGGAGTTGTCGCTATTAATCACGACCGAATGTTTACTCCGCCTGCCTCATTGGTTGGTGTTGCAGTTACCGATTTTTGTTGCACTTTATTCAACCTTGGGTAGGGGTCCCCTCTCTAGAAAGGTAAGGCTGATTTCCTTCTGCTTATAGAGTGTTGGTTTCATATGTAAAACATCACGTTGGTTGCCAAGCCGTATTTAATTAAGAAGACTGGCCTGGTAGCTGAACTCTTACAAAGAGCTCAGTAAATAGCTGTGGAATAAATGAAAGGATGGCTCTTCACTCACTTTGTCAGTTTTCTCTCCAGAACCTAAGGCAAAAGGGGGTGAGTTAGGCAGAACCAGATAAAGGTGCATCCATCCCAGCTGGCAGATGGCCGAGGCCCCAAAATTGTCAGCGATGTAAGAACTTCCCTGGGAAGGGCGACATTACCAAAATGGAGGGAGGGAGGTGGCACGCAGGTTTTAGCACAAAGTAGCAGTGTGACCTTGGGTTTCTCATCTCTAAAATGGGAATTATGATCTTATCACATGATTTTTCCCCCCCAGTTGAGTGTGGTAATAGAAGAATTATAGCTTTTATTATTACTTATTCTTTAGTCTACTATAATCTGGCTTCTTCCCTGTCATACTCCACTGAGTTCTTTCACCAAAGTTACCAAACAGACCCCTTTTTCTAAAAAAAATTACTGATTGATTTTGAGAGAGAAAGAGGGACACCGATTTGTTATCCACTTAATTTTGCATTCATTGGTGGCTTCTTGTATGTGCCCGGACCGAAGATTGAACCTGCCACCTTGACGTTTGGGGATGATGCTCTGACCAACTGAACTACCCAGTCAGGGCCTCATCCTTTATTGAAAATTCCTTTCTTCTACTGCTTGGTAGCATTTCACAGGGTATGCCAGGCCTTCCTCTGTGACATAGTCTCTTCACTGGTTTCTGTGACCCCACTCTCCGTGTTTTCATCTCCCTTTGACCTTCATTCTCAGCCTCCATTGAGGCAGCTTTATTATTTATCTGCTGCTCCATAAAAAATTACCCCCAGATTCAGCAGCTTGAAACAGTATTGACTACCTCACACAGTTTATTAGAGTCAGGTACTCAGGAGCAGTGTAGCTGGGTAGAGCATCGTAGCTGGGTTGTTTTGCTCTGAATCACTCATGAAACTGCAGTCTTATTCACTCATTCCCTTGTGACGGTCTCGGTCCAGGCTCTTGCAAGCTCCTTCGCGTGGCTATTGGCGGGAGGTCTCAGTTCTTCACCATGTGGACCTCTCTGCAGCACTCCTCAGGATGTAAGTGATGGCTCCCCACAAAGTGAGTGATCCAAGAAAAATCAGTGTATGTGGCCATGATGAAAGCCACAGTGTTTTTATAACCTCATCTCGGAAGTGACATAGTATCACCTCTACCCTTGTCACATAGACCAATGCTGGTACAATGTGAGAGAGGTTTATACAAGGGTGAGAATACAGGAGGGTGGTACTGGGGGCCATACTGGAGGCTGTCACCACAGCATTCTTCTTTGCTGACTCTTAAAAGTCAGTGTTCTCCAGGGTTCCATCCTCACACCTCCTCTCTTCTTATTTTCCACACACATCCTTGATAACATAGCGCCCTCTAGGATGTTCAGTTATTATCGCTAGATTCTAAAGACACCCAGCCTTCATCTCAAGCACAGTTCCCTTTTGGAAACTTCAGCTTGTGCCCTGCCTATTTTATCTCAAAGGCACCTCAAAGCCCAGGCATTCCATTGAGCTTGTCATCATCCTTGTGATCCCGTTTCTCCTCCTGTGTTTCCATCTCACAAATAACGTCACTGTCCACTCTGGTGTCAAGCAAGAGAGCAGAAGACTATTCACTGCTATTTCTCATTTCTCTCGTACCCAATCAGTCTGTTCAGCTTCTTTGTTTTTTTCAATATTTCCCCCACCTTCTTCTTTTGAAAACTTTCGAATCTACAGAAAGTTTAAAAGAAGAGTAAAGTGGTCCCCAATTTACTAGATCACTTTATTATTTTACTAGAATTCATCTAGATTCACAGGTGCCGACTGTTTTTGCGTGTCAGCTTTGCTTTCTCTCCCCTCCTCCTCTCTCCACGTGCGTCCTTCTTCCATAATAACACTAAGATGTTACTTACTTTTTCACTCTTATTTTCTCCTGGAGGTATAATGTGTGTGTGTGTGTGTGTGTGTGTGTGTGTGTGTGTGTCATTTCTATGTGAATATGCTATATTGTGGATATTATGACACTTCATCCCTGAATTCTTCTGCATGTCCCTCCTAAGAATAAGGATATTTCCCTATATAACCACGATGCCATTATTACAGCCAAGAACCAAAGCCAGTCGAGTACATCTTCCCCATGTGTCTCCAATTCAGGCACTTTTCTTCAGGCTACAAGATCCCTTTCCCTTCCACAGTGCAGTCACCTTCTACCTGGTTCTTCCTTTGGTCTTTGCTCCACACTCCTGCCAAGTGAACTTTCTAAAATGCATTCAGATCTGTCACTTCCCTGTGTCAGACTCTTCAGTGGCTCCACGCCGCCATTTTTTACCTTCAAAATAAAAAACATACTTCACAAGGCCTATAAAGCTTTCCTCACCTAGACCCGTCTAGAATGGCACTGCACCATAAAAATATAATATGAGCTATAAATGGAACTTTACATTTACGGTAGCCACATTGTTAAAAGTAGAAAATAACAGGTGAACTTAATTTTAAAAATACATTTTACTTAACCCAATACATTTAAAATATTTGTAGCAGCATAAACCAAATATAATAAAAATTATTAATTGCATTCTGATTTCTAAGTCCTCAAAATCTGGTCTATAGTTAACATGTATAGCACACATCAATTCAGATGCTAAATTTTCAAGGGCTAAAGTGAAATGTATTTTTACACAAACAACAAGGTCGTATTTAACAAAAACCTTTTTATACCGTTCCAGTTTTCAACATTGAATTAATTAAAATTAAATAAAATGGAAAGTTGTGTCTCTGAGTCACACTAGCAGCATTTCAAGGGCTCAGCAGCTGCGAGTGACGCGGGGCCACTGAAGGAGGGTGGTTGCAGAGCAGCAGTTCTCCAAGGGTGGTCCAGGGTCTCCCCAGGGCCCCAAACAGCTCCAAGGGGTCTCTAAGGTCAAAATATCTTCATAATAATACTAACGTATTATTTGCTTTTTTCACTGTGATCCTCTTACTAGAGGCTACCAGACATGCGATGACAACAAATCAAACACAGAAACATATAAAAGAATCAGCAGTTTTCTATTCAGCCAGATAGCGAAGAGATTTGCCAAAATATAAAACAATACCATTCTCCTCACTAATTGATTTTGTTTTGGAAAATACCATTTTTAAAATTAAAACAGGTGTTACTTCTACACTCACATAATAATATTATTTTCAATGAATATTAGTTTTAAGGAATAATTTAAATTTTTCTTAGTTTGAATTTCCAAGAAAGTAATTATTAATAAATATAACTTTCAAAATCAAAAGCTCTCTGAAGGCTTCAGTAACTTTTAATGGTGTAAGAGGACTTTGAGAACAGCTGGTCTAGGGCCTAACTCTTTAGCCTCATGGCTCATAATTCCCCCACCCCAAACCCCTCATATTTTTTGCATGAACTTCCAGTTTCAGACAAGATGAAGCAGACTCATTTCTCCCCATTTCCCTGGCTAAGTACTTTAAAAAACCCTGGACATTATACATAACACAAACGTAACACGACGCTGAATGGTAAAGAGAAGGTGGTTAGGGACCTCAGGACTCAAGGAATGACATGTCACCAGGGTGGCATCAGCAGAGACCTAATGGGGAGCCTCGACTTCCCCTCTGGCCCAGAAATTATGAGGCACCCACTCCCCAACAAGTATCGACCGCTGAATGGGGAGACTGGCCTTCTATCCAACCAGGCGGTAACCAGGAGGTGCCCCGCCAATGCAGTCTCAAAGAGGGACTGCTGAAACAGAAGATTGAAATAAACATAATACCCCAAATGTCCAAGATGCAATTTAAGATCACTGATTCTACCAAGAACCAGAAAAATTTCAACTTGAGAAAAGATAATTAACAGACACCAAACTTGAGATGACAGAGATTTTGAAATTGCCTGACAAGGATTTTAAAACAGCTATCATAAAAATGCTTCGATGGGCAATTATAACATGCTTGAAATAGAAGAACAAATAGAAAATCTCAGCACAAAAATAGACGGTCTAAAGAAGAATCATGTTTTTTGCTAGGGCCTTGAATGAACTGTTCACATTTTGGGAATGACCCCCTCCACCACCCTTGGCACCTGGGCCAAGGCTCCTTCCTCTCCCTGCAACTCCCTGCAACTCAAGGCAACTCCCACCTCCATGCTCTTCTCCCTTTGAAATCCTGCTTGTCCCTTAGGGTCAGCTGAGATGTCACCTCTTCTGGGAAGACTTCCATGGCTTACGTGCCCCTCCCACTTCAGTGTCCCTAAACCATGCTTACGCTTAATGCTACTTGTTCTGTCGCCTGTCCCTCCCACCACCAGGGTAAAGACGTCCACTCTCCTGCCGCTTAATCTCTATTCTCCACGAAGCAATCAGCATGACCTTTTACAACAATAAAGCCGGTCATATCACTTCCCTGCTCAAAATCCTCCAATGGTTTCCTGGTCCACTAATAAAACCCAAACTCCTTACCGAGGCCCGAAGGGTCTAAGGTAACTGGCCTGCGTCGTGGGTGCCCTCACTCACTCTGACGCAGCCGCAATGGCCTTCTTGCCATGTTCATTGACTACACTTCTTGCACTTGCCGGGCTTTGCGTCACGGGGCTTTGAACTTGCTGTCTACTCACTTCATTTCAAGTGAGCCTATGCTCTCAGTTCTTACCTTCTTGAGAGTAACCACTGTGTCTCAAATTTTTATATATTTTTCATAGCTCTTAATACATGTATATTCACTTAGAAAAATGTGTTTATCGTATTTCTCTTCCACTAGAATTGGAAGCTCCATGAGGATTTGTCCGCTGCTCTGTTCCCAGCCTCTAGAACACTATCTGGCATGCAGAAGGTGTTCCCTAAGACTTGCTGGATGACTAAAGGCTGGCTGTGAACTCCTCAGGTGGGGACTTTCGGGACGGAAGCGGCACCCTGTTGCATGCAATTGCTTACCTGTTCTGGGTCTCCGTGAAGAGGAATAGTGGGGTCAATCTACCTAAAGGGGACGGGATAGGGAAGGCCCATTTACCCAGACTTAGAGGACATTCCTGTTTATCTACTTAGATGAAAATCTGGTAGAAGATGCTTCCAGGTATGCATTCTATGATGAGCTATGTGGCACTCCAGAGTTAATTCTCCGGGGCTGGCTGCATGCGCAGCAGAGGTAGCTGAGCTCCCCCAGCCTCCCAGCATCTCCAGCTTTTCCTTTGTCCCAAGGCCTTGGGTCCTGCCGGGCTGGCCAGGCCTGGAAGAGCGCACGTCAATGAAATGCTGCTCCAGGGTTGAAGCCCCAAAAGTATCTTGATACTGCCCTTGCTAGCTTCATGACCTCCAACTGGAGGAACCCTGAGGCCCTGGCAGAAAGTGGGGTGAGGTGATGAAGTGGGGAGCTTTGGATTCAGGATACCAGAATTCCAGGTGATCTGAGGAAGCCACGTGCCCTTGCTGGGCCTTATGTTGTCTTTACCTGCACTATAAGGGGATTGAGTTGAATGTATATTTGAAGTCCTCTCCAGCAGTGATTTCTGTATGTGCACTTCATGTATGAGATCAACTGGACTAGGCTGTTCAAGGGTGAGGCAGCAGGAGAGAAACCCAACATGGAGGCAACTGAGCTGAAGCTGAGCGGTAGGAGCCCAGGGAGGCCAGCAGGTGGAGCCATTGCCGCACCAGGATGCTTAGGACAAAGGGGAAAGTTCGTCTGGAAAGCTGTGAGACCCTTCGGTGCAAGCAGTCCAGCGGTGGAGGAGAACTAGCCGCCACCCCACCCCACCGCGTAAATACACACACATGCACTCCTTCTTCCCAAAGCTTGACAAACTCGGGGTAAAATACCATTTAGGTTGCTGGGCCTGAGGCTGGAGGCCTTTCAAAGACTCAGATGCCTTTTCTCCTCCTCCCATGTCTCCTGGGAGTCTGTACCCTGTACCCACCACTTCTCCCTGCCACCCTTAACTGGCCAGACCCTCATCTGGTCACTCTCATGGCACGATGTGTGACTAGACAGATGAAGGCCAACCTGACTCCTCTTTTCGGATTACCATCTTTCCTTTCTCCAGTGCCCACGACCAGCCATCGCCTTCTGGCTAAGGCTCTAGATCTGCCCCCTCTTCTCCTGGAGAGGAACCTCTGGTTAGAGCAGTTGGAGAAAGCAAGGGGGAAGTGGGGGTGGGGCAGTGCTCAAGGGAAAGGCCTGGCTTTGGTCAGATAAGAATGGAAGGACCCTTTGTTTGGCCCCAACCGCCTCTGCCACTGTTGACACACTTGGGAGCGTTTCCTGAAGCTACTCAGTTGTGTCCAGCAGGTCACCCTCCCCCACTTCCTATGGTCTGAGGTGGGGGTGGGGTGTCTGGGCAGTGGTATGCCCACAGAAGTTTTCGCAGTTAGGCTGCTGTCTCGAGCTGATGGTGGAGACCGGGTCCTGGAGTGCTGGACCGGCCGCCCACTTCTAAAGCAGAAACTCCTGACTGTTGCATTCCATTCCCAGCTGGGAGCAGGGGATGGTGGGATGACAGAGGGTGCACAGGGCGTGGCTCCTTCCCTTCATTTTGCGTATTTTGTATGCAGTCACCAAAACGCGCCTCTTCTCAGAAAGGTATTCACGAAGGGTATGGCTCCTTCCTCCTCGGCACAGCACCCCCAATCTGAAGGCCCCTGCTGCATTTGGTTCTGCCTTTCTTTCTATGGCCAGAGATGGCCAGTGTCCCTGTGAGCCTTCCCGGTCTCCCCCCAGAGACAGGGGTAGCTGGTAGACTTATCCCAAGGGGCAGCATCCTGGTGGGTACCTGTGTTCCCTGAGATGGTCTCAGCTCTTCCCTGGCTGGACCATCCCAACTCCCTCACTGCCCGGTCCAGTCAGATCTGTTGGAGACACAGGCAGCTCTGGCATTCAGACACACCCAGCCGGGCCAGAGCCACAGAAAAAATTTGTTTCACTATCGCTTTAATTACAGTATTTACACACCATTTTTTATTCAGAAAAAAAAAATCCACTCAATCTTCCTATCTCTGGAAATTTCTATTTCCAACCGTCATTGAAGTCAGGATCCCGGCTCACCCCTCTGGAAATAAACAAAAATGCGGACCTGGGTCACCCACAGAAGAGGTGGCTTGTCGTGAGGGTCCTTTGGAAGACCAGAGTCTGGGTTCAGGAAGCTGAATGTGTACAGGGCAGAGTTACCTGCCTCTCCCCAAGGTGGAGAGAACCCCTCTATGGTGCGGTGCAGGGCCCCAGGAATGGCCTTGGGGGTGGGGGTAGGGGGATGTGCAGCGGCAAAGGGAAGAAGGCAAGGGATGGCACCTCCAGCAGGGAGGCAGCCCGTGGCCAGATGCAGGGAGGACACCCTTCCCGGACATTGCCCAGCCTCGTCCCACCCAGCTGAGTCACAATTCGGTATCAGCCACCATGTGTTGTCTCGCTGAATGGCCGTTTCTGGATGTGGCCTGGCCGGTCCCGTTCTCCTGAGCCCCACGGTTCACACTGGCCTTTCCCTGAGCCTCAGGGGAGGCCCCAGGGCCTGAGCTATAGCCCTGGCCTCCACCGTTCTCCGTGTAATAAGGGTCTTCGCCCTAGACAGTGTATAAATAAAGGAGCATTATCTGGTAAGCCGGGGAGTGAGACACTGGTGGGGGAAGAAAGGGAGGAGAGGGTTGTAGCTGCATGTGCAGACAGACTCCTTCTTCCTGAAGAGCAGTCAGGGCTCCAGCTCCTAGAGGAGAAAGGACAGAGGACAGGCACCACACCATGCCACCGGGGCTCAGCAGCCAGCTCCTGCCGGAAACCAGGCTGGCCCAGGGTGTATGACCTCCCCAGGCCAGAGGCCAAGAGTCAAAGCCCAGGCTTGCCCTTCCTCAGCCAGAACACTTCAAAAACTGGTTTTCCCTCCACATGCCCCGCTGTGAGCCAGGTGCTGCCCGCGGTCACTTAATGTTTGCAAATAAGAGGCCGATTTAGCAGCCTGTTCTGGTTGTGCCCAGATGAACTATCTCAGTGAAAATAATAAATCTATGACATGAACCACCTGTTACCACAGTGAGGTGGGCTGGTCCCAGTTAGTGCCCCTCCCCAATCTGCTGTACAGGGCGGGGCAAAGTGGGTTCACAGTGGTGAGTACATGAAACGCAGAGTTTATTCTTGTATTATTATGTATTAATTATCATATTCTTTTCCATGCAAACAACTGTAAGCCTAGTTGCCCCGCACTGTACATTGTTTTGAGTCATCCAAGGACACGGTATATGCACACGTGCATGTCTCCATGTGAAGGCACAGATGTGCCTTTTCCGGCGTTTCTCCTTCCCTAACATGACATTCATGGACCTCCCCAGAAGACCACGCTCTTTCTCATCTCCTTTGGCCCGGGCCCCAGAACTAACCAGCCTTTCTCCTGTGGGGCTCCAACTGCGGCGGTTCATCAGGAAATAGCCGGTGGTACCCAAGACAGCCAGCAGGATCCCTGAGGTGACCAGAGCAATCAGGGTCTTGCGGGAATGGGTCTGGTGGCTCCCAACATCTTGTTCAGTGAAGTTTTGGATCCCCATCTTGAGGAGGAGACACAGAAAAGATAGCCTAGTCACTTGTAGACTGTGGGTTCTAGAAAGGTGTCCCACCCACACCAGGCCTCTCTGCGTGTGACCCAGCAATGAATAAACACAAGAAGACACTGGCCTCAGGGATTTTCTAAAACAAGACTGAAGACTGACATCTCTTAATTAAGCTGCGCTGTAAAATTTGGGTTCAAGCATAAAAAGGCGAAAATTACTACAGAAGGATGGAGAGGAAGGAAGGGCAGGTCTGAAGGGGCTCATTATTTTCTCCCCTACTCCAGTGCATACCCCTGACCCCTCATCTTACAGAACTTACCTTTCTCAGGTCGGAATGGTGGTTTTTCAGAAGCTGGAGCTTGCTGAAAAGTTCTAGAATTAGAAACAGGGGTTGCTGAATCTAGAAGCTGAACAAGCTCATCCTGCCCTATCCCCCTAAGCTGTTTCAGAAGATGCTCTTTGGGCCAGGATGGTTCATCTCAGGAGGGTCTCTCCCAAAGTCAGCCCCACCCCGCTCCCCCACACCTGTGCTCTCTGAGCTAAGACACCTGATTTCTACCCAGCATCCTCCACCCTCAGCCCTGCACCCTTCCTAGCCCCCAAGACAGATGTGCCCCTTACCTGTTCTGTTGGCCAAGACCAGCAGCTGGCAGCGAGGGCTCACCTCAGACTGGGCGAGGAGCAAGGAGCACACCCGGGGCCCAGCCTCGGCCTCTTCCTCCCCACACAGGACCTGGATCAGCTCCTCTCCATTGTCCTTCTTAAAGTCCTCCTGGGAAGGAAGAGAAGAATGACAAGCAAGAGGTGAAGTTACTGGTATGCCCAGAACCATATCCGGAGTCTCGACGACAATTCTGGTTAAATCCTCCACAAGAAGGGTTCTTCTTTTTCCACAAGTCCAGCTAGGAACAAACAAACAAACAAACAAACAACAAACCAAAACGAAACTACGAACTATACGTATGTAAGCACACAATAAGAAAAAACATGAAAAATTTCTCAGTGCCAAAACATATCCATTAGTGTCTTAGGTGTAAGGTGCCAGAGAACATATTTATGAATTATAATATTATCTTATCTAAGGATCGTCCATGATCACATTTACTATTCAAATTAAATTCAAAAGAGATTACCAATAACAAAAAGTGCAATGCTTAGGAGAAAATGTTTTGCTTCTAGGTTGCAATAGCCCAAATGTTAGGAGAAAAGCCAGGAGAGGTGAGGAGTGGAGACCAAAGCTATGACTGTAGACTCGGCAGGATCCTGGGTCCCTTCCCTCTTACTCTCCAAGGGGTCTCACAAAGATCATGGCTCAAACAGAAATGGTCTTTTGGTCTAGTCTTCCATCCCCCTTTCCCATTAAAAGCATAGAACCCGGGCTGCTGAGGCTCATAGATCTTCCTCCAGGTTGCTGACTGGCCCATTCTCGGGAATTGGGTCCCACTTGGGAACTCAGGCTCAGAAGCTAAACTCTGGTAATTCTTCAACAGTGAGTTCCAGGAAAGGGCACTGGCTGTGCCCTTCCAACACCCTGTTCTCGAACCTCCCAGGATTTATTCCAGTAGCCTCCAATCAGAGTGGCTTCTCCTGCACAGGCAAGGAACGGAAACCGAGACTCTCTCCTCTGTCCGGATGGCAGATGGTGGAGGAGGAAATGCCTGAACAGCTCCGACAACTTTCCTGTTGGGGGATAACTTCTGGGGCATGTGAGGGCCACCAGAGCTGAGCCTACGTGGAGGAGAAAGCTTCCTGTTTGCAGGCAGGCTGCTTCTGTGGAAAGGCCAGAGGGCCCTCCCAGCTTGGAAAGCAGCCTGGGTATTTTCCTACCGCTGCGGCCCAAGGCAGGAAAACCCAGGCTGCTTTGCTCTTGCACAAAGCAAGGTCAGGACTGGCTTCAGGCCCCAGCTTTCTTCCATCAGCTGGAATTGTAGGGAGCTGAGTGGAACTCACTGGGCTTGGATAAGGCCAGGGGAGCAGGGCTAGCTAACCTCCAAGTCACAGAGAGGTGAGTCTAATGATAGCCTTGGAAGGCCTCCAGGAGCTGAGGTCTCAGGGAAATGAATTCTCAGGCCTCTGCTGCTTCGCCCCTCAGGAAATGGATTAATTCTGCAGGTGTCCCTTGTTAAGTCCTTGGACAGAGGCTCTGCTTCTGGAAAAATCTGGCTCTTTAAAACAGCATTTGCTGTGTAGGTATCTGCACTCCATACTGGATACAGTCAGCGCCCTCCTGCCTCTCTAGGCCTAGTTCTCTTCCAAGAGCCATTCATGGCTTCCCCCTGAGCACCAGCCCGCCCTGGCACACGCCCTCTGAGTGAAAGGGAGGGAAGTCCTGCCTGGATGACTGGGCTTCTGCCGTGTCTCTGGTTGGAATGTGTCTCCTTCCTGAGACGGGCAGAGGGGCAGGGCTCCTCGACGTCAAAACAAGCCAAACAAAATGGCACCTTCTTCAATCCGCTGAGTCCTGAGAAGCTGCACCTCAGTGGGGGTCATCCGTTCTGATGTTCATCAAGCCCTGAGTATAAGACACTGTGCGAAACCTTCTGTGTGGGTCTCCTGTTGTGTGTGTGTGGTGGGGCGGGAGCGTAGCGTGAATTCTCCATGTCCAAGCTCTCAGTTTGTGTCCATGGCAATGAAAGTAAACAACGTTTACTAACTCTCAGGTACCGTTTTAAATGTTTTACACATGTTGATTAATTTAGGCCTCATATAACCTTATGAAATGGGTACTATCATCCTCCCTATTTTATAGGTGAAGAAGATGAGGCACAGAGACTAAGAGGTCACAGAGCTAGTTTATCAAAGAAAGGTACAATTAAGATGCTATGACATTGCCCTGACCAGGGTGGCTCAGTGGGTTGGGCATCGTCCCGCAAAGTGAAAGGCTGCCAGTTCGATTCCTGGTCTGGGCACATGCCTGGATTGTGGGTTCAGTCCCCTGTCGGGGTGTGTATGGGAGGCAACCCATCGATGTTTTTCTCCCTTTCTCTCTCCCTCCCTTTCCCTCTTTCTAAAAACACAAAAAGATGCTGTGACATTCGAAGGAGGGTGAGCACACATCTGGCTTGGGGTTACCAGAAGCATTTCAAGATAGGCCTTGAAGAACGAGTAGGAAGTGTACAGGAGAAACTGGTAGGGAGAGGCCTTTGATGGGAGGCACCACCATGAGGAAGCTCAGGGACATGAGAGCCCGTG
Source organism: Mormoops blainvillei (assembly GCA_004026545.1). NCBI lineage: Eukaryota > Metazoa > Chordata > Mammalia > Chiroptera > Mormoopidae > Mormoops > Mormoops blainvillei. Next base: position 89,781 of record PVJD01006503.1, read on the forward strand.
ACTGTCACAACCCTAGTTGCAGGAGAATGAAGAGCACGGCCTTCTCCCTTGATTCCCCATCCTTCAAGAGCGCACGGAAATCCCACCTCTTCCACGAAGCCGGTCCTACCCCCCATCAGAATGGGCATCAGCCTTTGCTCTGCTGTTTACTAGATTCTCCGCATACCACGCAGCCTGCCTGAGTGTTAGATTCCGCGGCTGACGGCTGAGCTGCTGAGATAAGCGAGGAGGCGCTGTAGGAAGAGTGCCCAACAAGGTGTTTGGAACCCCATGGGCACTGGAAAAATGGCAGTACAAATAGTAATTATTATTAATATTAATATCGTTGTTCATTATTAATATTATTATTATTATTAATATTAATACTAGCAATACCTTATAGACTGTATTATCTAGAAACCACATTTTGATGTTGAATCCTATCCTGCCTTACTGTTATTGTCATTGCTCTCTGACTAGGCCGTAAGGCTCCTTGGTGTGGAAAGCAGGTGTATATTACATAATCTGGAACCCAGGCTGAACTAAGCATAGCACCAAAGGAACAAAAGAACTCAGTGCATTGTTGTTCAGCCTCACATCCCGACAGGCTTGGCCTTCGCACGGAGTCCCTCTGCTCTTTGCTTGGCTTCCTGGACTAAATTCAAGGGAATAACAGCGGCCTGCCTCCCACTCTGGAACCCAACAGCATCAGTGAATTGTGTTTGGGCCTGGGGAGGAGCAGGTGGATCCTGAACAAAGCACAATGCCTCTCCGGATGCTTGAAATAAACATCCTCCCCCAAGAGAGGCTGTGGGCAGACATCATGGGAGAGTGGGCAGGAGGAAGCCACAGGGCTGCTGTTTTGCTCGTGAGAATCAGGTTTGCGATCCCCTAGCTACACCTGCTCACACAAGCTGCTTTGCAAAAATAACAACCACAATAATAAAACCATCCAACCTCTCTAAAGTAGCACCCTCAGACTTTGCAGAGACTCAACACATTAAAGAAGTGTGTTAACCATTAAAATGGGGAGCGAAGGACAGACATTTTTCTAAGTGATCTTTAAGCTATTTCCCAAATGCTGAATCAATCAATCAGTCAATCAATCTCTTTCCATCTCCCTTTTTAAATAATGTTATCTACTTTGGTGTGAGTTTGACAATGCAGGTAAATCTCTATGTTCAAATCGATCCTAAAATAGTTAAGGACTTTTGTGCTGAAAGTCCCACAACAAGTGGGCAGCGGGCCAAGGCTGAGAAGTCAGGCTGTCTCCAGATTTCAGGCTCTTTCTAAGACACACGCTGTCCTCATCGGTCTTCCATCTGTAAGTTATTTTTTCTGCATGGAAACTGACCTTCAGTGCTTGGGCATAGGGCAAGGAAGGCGTGGGCTGGGGGATGCAATGGGGAGGCTGGAGGCAGCCTGCCTCAGAGGAAGTCAGTGTGACAGAATAAGGGTGATGCGAGCTAGCCGAGTACAGAAAACCTCTGCATATAAACAGATGCGGCCCTAAAGAAAGGTAGTTCTGAAAACCATATTGTTGGTAGAGGACTGAAATGGACATTTCTCCAATAAGGTATATAAAAGACCAATAAACACATGAAAAGATGTTCCACATCTTTAATCGTTAAGAATTCCAACCAAAACTGCAATCAGGTACCACTTCATGCCCATTAGGATGGCTACTATCAAAAAAAACCAAACAAACCAGAAAATAACACGGGCGCAAAGAGATTGAAGCCCTTTTGCCCTGTTGATGGGAAGGCAGAGTGGTACAGTGACTATGTAAACTACAAATTACATTTAAAAATAGAAGTATCATATGACCCAGCAATTTCACTTCTGGGTCTATAACCAAAAGAAACGAAATCGGGGCATCAAAGAAATATTTGTGAACTCCTGTTCATAGCAGCATTATTCACAGTAGGTGCCATGTGGAAGCAACCCCAGGGTCCATCAGTGGATGAATGGATAAACAAAATGCAGTACATACATGCAATGGAAAATTATTCAGTCCTAAAATGGACAGAAATTCTTACATATGTTACAACATGGATGAAACTTGAGGACATTATGCTAATTGACATAAGCCGGTCATAAAAAGATAAATACTGTAGGACTCCACTCATGTGACATGCCTAGAGTAATCAAATTCATAGTGACAGGAAGTAGAATGGTGGTTGCCAGGGGCTGGGAGGAGGGGAGAATGGGGAACTGTTTAAGGGGTGCAGGGTTTCAGTTCTGGGGGATGAAAGGACATCTGAAGACTGTTTCCCAACAATGTGAATCTGCTTAACACTACCGAACTATACATTTAAGAATGGTTAGGTATATGTATTTTACTGCGATTAAAAAAATTTCTTTTGTGGATTACTTTGGACGGATGGGAATGCCATAAGAGAATAAAGTAATCTCACATTTTGGAAACGATTTGAGTAACCACAGCCACAAACACTTAATTAACCTGATGTTGCAGCAGAGAAAATCAAAGTCAGACCTGGAGCGACGTGTTCTGCCAGTGAGGGCTCTGAGATGGGGTACCAGGTGCCCGAGAAGACTGTGGGATGGCCCTACCTCTCCCTGAGTGATATAGGGGATGTCTGCCTAGAGGTGAAGGGTGGGGAGCAAATGAAGAGTGGGTGGGATACAAATGCCTACCGAATGCATGTACGGAAGACAGGTCTGAAGAGTCCACATGGCGAGAGCCAACATGTTGGCTACTCAGTGTGCCAGTGCAGAATGAGTGTCTGTTTAGCTGAGAACAATGCATGAGTATTTCTCTTCTGAGACTATGGATGCAGGAGCATGCCAACATTGCATAAGTGCTCAGGATGTGATGTTTCTCATTAGGCTATGAGAAGGGCCTAAGTTTCCCATGGTTAGAAGCAGTCCCTTAACACTTTCTGACACCAAAAGTACAAATGCAGCCTAAGGAAAATCAGCACGTACCACTCGGCAGATCAGTATGGAGCAGACCGACTGATCAGACAATCACGTAGGACTCAAGAAAACGGAACCTGGGACACAGTCGAGAGCTGTGGCCAAAAATTCTGGAACGAGGATGGCTGACTGAGGAAGAATGACCTTGGGGAGTCATAGGAGGCACTGCTGCTTGGGGTATGGGGAAGAGGGGACCTCAGGAAGAGAAGGTGATCAATAGTGGTAGAACAACCAGGAAAACAACAGGACTACACAGGTGCTACCGTAGAGTTGATTAGCTGCAGGCAGAGCGGAAGCCTTCTTTAGGACATTAGGGGAGCTGCTCTCTGTCTACACTGACACTCACATATCCTCCCCCAAATCTCAGAGGAGAGTGCAGATCTTCTCAGCTGTGCCACAGAATAGATTAGACAGTAAAGACCACAGGGTGAACGAGGCCATAGCAACACAAGAGGAGTTATTTCTGGAGTACCAGTAAGTTTCTGGCACTTGTCTTGTATGATGAGCCTAGTTAAATGTGAACTTTGAAGAGCAATGGACAGACACCTAGAAGGCCATGCAATTAGCTGTAAATCATTGATACAAAGAACGGGCATTCTTGCACAGACCCATGTAATACACAGGAAAATAAGTGCTCAACCAAGATGATGGGGCAGAGAGAGAGAGACAGAGGGAGACAGAGAGAGAGGATGGTTTCCCCCCTTAGTTATAATTAGCAAAGGGTTTGGCATTAAAAAAAATGAGTAGGGTTGAAAGTCAGCATCAGAAACACACAGGATATTACTTGTACATTTTACAGTCACATCTAAGTTAACTATTTTGTAAATTGCACTTATTTATTCCATTGTGTGAACTTACGTCTTTTGTTTTTAAAAGTCTTAAGCTCAATAATTTTCTTAGGTATGATTTTAAAAGATCTGTGAGTCAGAGCCCCTCAGCCGATAATCACAGGTAGAGATCAGAAGTCAGGATGGACAAAATAAGTGACTTAGTGCCCTCTATAGAATAGTCTTTTCCTAGCCATTTTCTGGTCTTATGTATGTTACACATGACATATATGGTTCCCTTAAACGAATGCTCAACTTGTAAGAAAATGGGTTTTTTTGTAAGTAAATGTCACTCTTCTTATCATTCCATTCTTCATCCAGAGCCTTACTACCATCAGGAAACTGAATTTACTGAAACAAAGCAAGGAGGTCTGCCATCATCATTAAAAATTAACACCATGCTGGACGGTCTTCCCAATGCAATAAGATGTGAAATTGAAACAAGAGTCATAACTACTAAAGAGGAGGAGAAAAACAACATCTTCTGGAAGATAATGATAACTTACCTTAAAAACATAAAAGGATCAACTAAAAAGCTCCTGGAATTAAAAAAGTAAAACAAAATGACTAACCTCAAGATGAATATTCAAAACTCAGTTAACTTTTTAATATATCAGCAATAATCAACTGGGATACATGATGAAAACTGTGTATTATAAATAACCTTAAGAAAGCTATAAAACTGATAAAAAAATTAAAAAAACTGAAAAACAAGATGCTGAGCAATATGAGAGAAGAACAAAAAAAAATTAAGGAATTTTAGATCAGCTCCAATAAAAATTTTAATTTTTTTATCTTGACAAGATGTTCCTAAAGTTTTTCTTAAAAAGTAGATCAAAAAAATATTTTCCACTTTTTATGGCACAATGAACAAAGACCTGCCTGGCTAGATTCTAAAAGTACTGTAATGTAAAAGTACAATGCTTTTTAAAAATTTAAAATAAACTTAGTGTTTTGGATTTCTTTGCATAAATTCCCAGAAATGGAATTGCTGGGTCAAAGGCAGTTCCATTTTTAATTTTTTGAGCTATCTCTGTACCGCTTTCCACAGTGGCTGTGCCAATCTGCATTCCCACCAACAGTGCAAAAGGGCTCCATTTAAGCACCCTTATGTTCATTGCAGTGTTACCTACTATCGCCAAAATATGGAAGCAGCCCAAGTGTCCATCAGTAGATGAGTAGATAAAACAACTATAGGAATTTACACAATGGAATACTACTCGGCCATAAAAAGGAAGAAAACTTTACCCTTTGCAACAACATGGATGGACCTGGAGAATTATGCTAAGTGAAATAAGCCAGTCAGAGAAAGATAAATACTATGATTTCACTCATACTGGAATGTAATGAACAAACTGAATTAACGAACAAAATAGGGACAGACTTATCTCACACGGAGCAGGCTGACAGCTCTGGGAGAGGGGCTGGGGATGAAGGGATTGAGCAAAAAGGAAAAAGGACTCATGGACTAGGACAACAGTGTGGTGACTGCGGGGGTGGAGGGGTAGGGGCGTATAAGGGGGATGGATAAATGGTAATGGAAAAAACAATAAAACAAATTAAGAAATAAAACCTTTAAAAATTTTAAAAATAGGCCCCCCAAAAAAGACAAACTGAACAAATACTATATGTCAAGAGCATGTCCTGTGATATATAAAAATACTATAAGCTAAAAGAGGCATTCTTGTCAACAAAGAAATAATGTTAGGAAAAATGGTTATATGGAAACTATAGCATTACAGAAAAAAGAAATTCTATATGGAGTAGTTATATGTAAATAAATATAATAAAGGAATTGATATTTTAGGTGACTTTCTTAACATAAAAGCAACCACAAGTATGACTATGTATATTAAATGTATTATAGAGGAGATAAAAAGTAACAACTAAATTAAATAACATTGTTTTTGCTGTCTTTGTCCACCAGATGGGGTCTGTTACTCCCTAAACCCAGAGTTGGGTACGTTAAGTAGCCTGACCCTGCTAAGCTCCCCACGACCCCACCAAAGTCTTGCAGCCCAAAATGGTTTAAGGAGGTTGCGAAGGGGATTGTGGGAAGAGAGGGAGGGGGAAGGAATGAGAGTGGGGTTGAGGGTGGGGGGGCTTGGACTTACACAGCTAGAGGTCTCATTTAGTTCCAGGCAGATAGCTAGGGTCAATTTCACTTCTTTGACTCCAGAACATTTGATTTCTCCCTGTATTAAAACACAAGCAAAGTAGATAAAGCAGCGTGGTCGCCTCTCATTTCTTCCCCACCTCTTTTCCAGTTTGATTTCTGTGAAGTACTCTTGAGAGAGAGAGATTTTAGAGAAAGGGAGATTTTAAAATTTGTTAGGGGACTAGCACTTTATAATAGTCATACTCTCGTCCTCCATCTTAGCCCCCATCCCCAGCAGATAATTAAAACCTTGTTACTAGCCTGGGCTTGCAGGCAAGTAGCTATTTGCAAACTTGGTAAACATTGGCTTGGGTGGTGTAGAGATGGAAGAGGGCAGGATCTTGTCCCATCTGGGCTATTTTTCCTTCAGCGAATTATTTACTTGCAGTAAGGCCACACATAGGCAAACAGATAATGGAGTCACTGGGCAGATCCTGGTGACCTTCACTTTCCTCCTGGCCCCTAGGACTCTACAGAGCCTTTTCTGGCTCCTTTAGAAAACAGAAAACCAGGCAGGCCCCTAAGTGCCTGCTCTCAGGCTCCACCCTTTGTGCTGAAACCTGTTGATAGCCACTGACCCCCAGGCTGAGAAGGGGTGGCTGAGATCACTATCTGTGGTCTACTCAGTTCCTCACTGCCTCTATATGCCAGGCATAGCCGCCAGACCCTCTCACACAGAGGAAATGGTATTTGTCCTAAACATTTTGGGAAAAACAGCCCCATTAAGTGGAGGGTGGTTTCCAAGTATGGCCAAAGGGGAACGGTACCCTAGTCAAAACCCAGACCAGGTGGTGCTAGAAACACACACACACACACACACACACACACAGAGGATTGGCTGGATCTCAGAGAATTCCCTTTATTCTCTGCTCCCTAGAAATGCAATTTCCATGGCACAGGTCAGCCGCGCCACCTGACTCCAACCCCCCTTCCCCCTTCTACCTCTTCCAGCAATATTTAAGATGCATATTTATCGTGCTAATTCTTAACTACTCAAATCTCTTTGGTTGGGATGAGGAGAGGTTAAGGGAACAGACAGCTTGTATACATATGAAGTGAGGGGGCAATCTGCCATTTTTGGCCTAATTCACCCACCTTGATGGTACTTGGGGTAGGAGAAAATGATGTATAGGCTTTAGCAGGAAATGTCACAGGACTGGTTCTACTGTATGGGGTGCCTGAAGTATTTCCAGGTGACATGCTGGGCTCCAAGATCATTGCCGAAGTTGAAATGTTGGCTGTGGTGGAAGACACTGTGATGGATAAAGAGCTCTGTGTCTGGACAGAGGAGTTCGTGGTTCCAAGATTTGGGGTGATCCCAGAGGTAGATGTGAAGTTGACTGTAGCCTCTGAAAAAGACCAAAACAACAGTGTGCATTTGGGCACATTTGCATAAATACACTCACATGTACACATATCTCAGTTCATTGTCTTGAGCGAAGACTTTATAGATAATGACATAGGCATGGACTTCAACCCAGAAAAGGGAATTTGGGAATTTAAGAGTTACTTCATGTCCTAGCCCTTACCAAACTCATTTCAAGCCAGCTGTTGGAACCATAGCCGTAATCTAGAATGGATTAGAGGTGCCCTCGGGATTCTGAAATTTAACTGGATGCTGGTCCACCCTAAAGAAGTCAAAGACCCCAATTTGAATCTGCACACACCTTAGCTTAGAAGAGATCAGAGAGCTGTAGGGAGTGCTCACCTAATCCTTATTTTATCATTAAACCGAACTCAATACTGATCAGGATCAGCTGCCAGGGC